>NW_011627073.1:10748-27717 GCF_000204515.1 Acromyrmex echinatior | reverse complement strand
TGGAGAATGGATCAAAGGGAACAAAAAATTCTTATGCCATTTTGAGATACCCGCTGTAGTTTTCGAATTAAAAAAGGAAACGTCTAAGCCATTAAGCCGCGCCGCGCGAATTTGTAGGACGGCCCACAGTCGAGTGGCGACGACGGCGGTGCGCAAGGAGGGGGAAAGAGCGCTTCGTCGTCGCTCGAATATGCGCCCCGACCCATCTTAAGAGACACTCTGTATATATAATCTCCAACATGTTTCAACTTAACGCAATCATTCTGCAATTAAATAATATATCCAATTGTATACAACATGTCGAGAAGATTGAATATATGTATATTTTTTTGCACCCCTATTCCTCTCAAATTGTTCAGTAAAGTATTGATAATTGATCATTATCAATATTTTACTTTGTAATTAAATATTATAATTAAATTCTTAAAAGTAATAAAGTGAACAATTCAACAAGAAGAAGAATTTATTTACTTATTATTTTATAATATTTGAGAGGAATAGGAGTGCAAAAAATATATAATTGTTTTCAACATGTTGTTGCATTTTTGTTGAATGTATGACTGGATATATGTTGTTAATAATTTGCTGTCATGTTACTCTTTATGCACAGCGATAAATCGTTGACAGCATACACGACAAGTTGGCAGCAACACATGTTGAATTCACATGTAATTGTAATGTCATACCACAGGCAAATAACTTATATACTTTGTTCTAAATTTGCTGAAAACTAATGCGTTTTATTTTCGGCAATATGGCAATAACAACGTAGACAGATGGCTACCAGGCGATTAATGTGAAAAATGAATTTCGAGTTCACAGTTGATTTTAGCAAGGTTCTAAGCGTTCGAATGGGTTGTTACTCCCTTCAAATTGTGTTTGTTCACTTAGAACAAGATCTAGTTGGAATTTTCCCGATCTCTTACAAAGCCTTTAAAAGTTGCATTTAACTGGATTATAAAACGTTTATAATAAAAAAATTTTTTTACAAATTCTTCTATATCGCTTTGTGATTTTGACATCTTCAAATCAAATGCCTCAATTTGACGATAAAAAACTTTTTTAGAAAATGAAATGAGTACATAATATGTAGTTTATTCCAATTAATATTTTTTAAGGAACTGTTTATTGCAATCTGTCAATATGAGATATTCAGAAATAATAATTATGTAAGTAGGAAGAAAAGAAACGTCTTGCACAGAAAGAGTGATTATTCAACGTTTAGTACATAAGATATTTTCATTTAAGTAGATTCTGGGACATTCTTCTCTTCAGTTTTCCATGATCTTATCGTCCATCAGTTTGTGATTGGATGCCAGTTGATTGGAGTGTTGATTCGTTCTTTATATTTTATGACATGCTTTTATTTCCTTTCTAACTGGAAGGATATTTAAATTTTGATAAATTTTCTCGTTTGTGATATACCAAGAAGCGATTAATAATCATGCGTAAGGTTTTCGACTGAAATCTCTTTAAGATTTCAATGTTTGAGTTTGCAGAGGTGCCTCATAATTAGAAGTCATATGACCAAATCAATTTGAAAATACATTTATACAAAAGCAGTTTGTTTTCCATTGATAACTGAGAGTTTTTGTTCATAAGCCATTATAAATTGCGAGGTTTTAATCCGAAAGCTTTACGTTTCGTGAATACGTATATGCTTCTTTCAAGTAAGGCGTCTGCCCAAATATAGATCCAAATATTTAGCCTCAATAGCTTGTGAGATTTATATGCTATTTAGTTTCACTATCGGGCACGAATCATGTTTGATTATAAATGTGACGTGGACTGATTTATTTTTATTAATTTTAATGCGCCAGTCCTTGAGCCAAGTTGAAATTTTGTCTAAACAGTTTTGCGTTTTATTTGAAACTTTTTTCGGGCATCTATCTACTGTTAGGACGTGTCGTCAGTAAACATCCCCGTGATCACTCCATGATGACCGGCAGGTCCGCGGTATAATGTAGGTAGAGGGTGGGTCCCAACACACTACTTTAGCCTGAATTCTATGGAGGTTAGTCGTAGCTACTCCCTGTTTTACCAGAAAGTCTGTCTCTCAGATAAGGCAGTAGTATTCGGCAATGTATTTTTGATCTTAAATAATAATCGTTTATGCCAGATGCGAAGACTTGTGATATGTCCAAGAATATAGCAGAGCAAAATTGTTTATTCAAAAGTCAGGTGAATATTTTCTACAAGTCTGTGAACTTGTTCAATCGTACTGTGTCTAAAGTTAAATTGTACTGTATAATTGTACTGTTAATTGTACTGTATTTAAAGTTAAATTGATGGTTGGATAAGAGTTTGTTCTGGAGGATTACCGTCGCTAGCTTCGAGAGGAACACAATTTCCATAACCTTCGAAAGAATCGATAATAGACTGATTGGCCTTAATAAGACTTGATGTCCTCTGCACATTTATCCAGTTTGAGGATCATTAAAATTTGTGCTGTCTTTCGTTGTAAACAGCACTATTTTTCTTGTAATTGTAGCATTATATAGGTGAATTAAGAAATTAATATCTTTGTCAGGTAACTGCTTTAGAATTTGAGCAGTTATAAAATCGTATTCTGATGCCTTGTGATTATTTAACTTCTTTACGATCGTAAGTAATTCACTTTTTGTAATTTTATTTATAGGAGAATCAGACGGATGAATTGGTTCTAATGCGCCAGGAATATGAACTTTTGACGAACCCTCTGAGTTTGGTAAGAAGACGCCTTGCAGGTACTTTGTAAATAATTCGATTTTGTCAGCATTATTACAGACCCAAGAACTATTAGGTTTACGTAAAGAAGATTGGTGTAGGATAGGACGCTTAAGCAGTGCATTAGCACTGGAGCCTAATCTAGACTGTAGTCTAGGGGCGGTAAGTTTAGGGCAGCATTTTTAGAAAAAGAAGTATTAAAAAAATAACCTTTTTTTGCCACGCGAATGATTGAGAAAATTTTTCATTGATCACTAGAGGTTTGCTCGCATTGCATGATAGGAACATACAATATGTTTCTATTATAGCTCCTACTCAGCTTCAACAAGCGCATTGGATAAAAAAAAAACGTAACAGGATGTTCCAAAAATATCGGGATATTTAAAAAAATATAAGTTTTACAGAAAAGTGCTTTTGACAAAAGTTGTAGGATTCAAAAAGATTTATTTACTGATTTTATCAATTTTACTTTGGATAGTGTCGCCAAGGTCAGGTTAAAGTCACATCGATTTTTTAAAGTGGCAGACCCTAACGTTAATAGGCGTACCGGGATGGACGTGTTTCGTCTCGGCTTGGGTGTCGCATCATCCCTAATTTGTCAAGCTGCTGAGCTTTTTCGTGATTGTTTTCTTTTTTTTATTTGTTACCTGCATTTTCGAATTAGTTTATGGACAGATAGCGATCGGGCTGGCTACGAGAGCCATAAAAAAAGAAAAAGAAGACTAACGTAAGTGCGCCATGTGCGCCATGGTCTTGTAGACCGACATTCCAAACATATCAAATTTTATGTAGATAGCGTGTTTACGTCATCTATTTTCGCATACTATACGAAAAAACATTAATAAATATTTATGTAAAGGTAAAAATATAATAGTGCCAATAAATTGAAAGATATAAATAGAAAACGAAAGAGTTTGGCAAAATGACTATAGCGCGACCACTCTCGAGTTAAAAGACGAATGCATTATTTTATTATGATTACATGTATAAGAATAATAATAAATTTATTTTTTATTTGAAGTTTCTAACAAAAAATTGGAAAATTAAATTTTGATTAATTTTTTTTCTAATTAATTCCTCTATGTCTCGATCTCATGAATTAGTATCTGTCTCATCCGTATCATTCATATGGAAGAAAATTTGTATTCGCATGCTCGATATCGTTTTTTTAAATATATGTGTATAACGTGAACCGACGGTAATTTGAATGACATACGATATAAGTTTTTATAACCATGATCAATGATTTTTATTAGATGGACGTTGGTTTATTATGTAATTAGCACACGCTACGCTGAACCGTTACTATATAGAACTTGTACATGATCAAACAGTACCATTCACATCGAAATGCTCGAAGTCTACTACGAGGTCTACGATGAATGAATGTGTCAAACGACAACATACCTTTTCTTTTCTCGTCACAAGTTTGTCATATACTTATGATTTTCTCTAGTTTAACTATAATGAGCAGTTGTATCTACTTTAAATAAGGTTTAAAATGAATACAGATTCAAACTAACGAATTAGGGCTAAAGAAGCCATACTGAATCGATTAATCACTAATGATCAATAAACATCAATCTTTAAATTAAAAACGCGTTTTGATCATTTTACGATGATCATCTCTAGTAAAATGATCGAAATATTTGCAATTTAAAGATTGATTATTAACATAATTAATTCAGTTTGACTCTTTTATTTTAATTCTTTAATTTTAATTTATAATGAGCAGTTGTAGATTAATTAAAAGATTTTTTTTTATAATACATATCGAATATTAATACAATTATAAGTATAAAATAATAATATAAAAAATAATTAAGAAAAACTTTTATTGTCAATATTTAATCTTGGAAAGAAAAATATAAATAATTTACATTTATTACGCAATTAATTACATAGCAAAATATTGAAACTATGTAACATTGTAATAATTAACATTAATTTTTCGATAACATTAATTTTCTTTTGGAAAAATTATAAGTTTTTATCAAAAAATTAACGACATTAAATATGTCTTATATCAAATTATTGATATGTCGTTAATTTTTTGATAAAGACTTATAAATTTTTACAGTGTGTCCTACAATTTTTTGCCGAGCGCTTTTGTGTAGATAGGGCGAAAATAGTTACGAGTAAGTACATAAGAATGAAGACATGCTTAAAGCTATATATTTTCTTACAAATACATTTGATTTACGTTTCAACTTCACGGAGTCTTTTTCAAAATCTGTATAACATTTAAAGGGAGACGTCAACGATAAAAAAACCAAAAATTTGAAATGATGGTGTAAGTCTTTTCTTATTTCTCTTTATTTTATTTATAATTTTATACTGACTATTGACAATTTACAATCTAAACTCAATAATTACTTCATATTATGATTCTCACTGAACAATGAAAAATCTTCTATCAATTCCATTTTATTATTCGACGATGAAAATATCGAGAATTTGAAGATAATTACAACAAGACCATCCTCACAAAATAGATGTAATATGAAGATCTTTCTTTCCGTTTTAGTCTTTTAATGATAGTATATTAAGTTTGATTATATGTATCATTAAACTACTCATGTATACTACTCATGTATGATTTAGATGTTATGTAGATTTTGAAAAAGACTCCGTGAAGTCGAAACGTAAATCAAATTGTGTTTGTAAGAAAATATATAGTTTTAAGCATGTCTTCATCCTTATATATCCTTGTTCGTAATTATTGTCGCTTCTAATATTCTAGGAAAAAGTTACAGAGTAAGTTACAGAGTATTAAAGTTAAGGAAGTTTCACTGTATTGTTAAAACCAATGAGTTATTCAGGTGACTTGTTTTAAATGCCTCACTCTGTATAGTATATGTATATATACGGAATGTATTTTAAATAATGCCCACTAATTATACAGTGCTATTTCTAATAAAAAACTGAGTCGAGAAGTCCTCTATCATTTTGCAATTTTCGCAATAGTTAACGAGATATTAATTTCTAAAAATTGCCAAATAAAGGAATAAAATCGATGTATAAGACAATTTTAAGATATCTTTCATTGTTCTTTGTGAAATATTTTGAAAATGTTTCTTAAAAAACTCTTAAAGATATCTTAAAGTTGTCTTATACGTTTTAGACATTTTGTTCATTGGATAATTAAAAAAAAGTATTACGAAAATTGCAACATGATAAAGGACTTTTCACTCAGTTTTTTATTAGGAATAACCCTACATGATCAGTAAGCGTTATTTCAGATATACATACCGTATACATATATGTATATATAAATTTTAATTAACTATTGGGCGACTGAAATAATTGCGTAAGACGCAATTCTGTGTCGCAAAATGAATTTATTTTTCTTATCTAACAATTTATGTGTGCAATTTGGACTAAAATTATTCCCTAATAAATAATACAATAATAACACTTTTCTAGTAATAATAACGCCACGTTTTCTATCTCATTTATCGGTAAACAAAATGAATGTTTTTCACAATTATAAGCTTTTAATGATTATAACAATTATCATTTCATTTATTTTTGTTATGATAGTACTAGCATAAAATGATTTTCTTACAAATATGCTAAAATTTGGCATACAAATAAGTTGAAGTGCTCTTTATGTTTGTGTGCAATTAGAAACATATTGACCGTCTAGTTTTTTGAAATAATTGCAATCAAAATATGCAATTTAACATGTGAAGCATATACGTAACTCAAGTTAACATCAGATTTAATTATAGCATCCATACCATTCTTAAGATTGTTATAAAATACGAGCACGATAAAGGAACATGAAACAGATATTGTAAAAAAAAGGTCATAATATTTGACTATTTGGTTAGAAAAATAGAGCAGCGAAAAGAACGCAATGTTTTTCTTTGGCAACTGAAGGGAATGATGAGAAATAGAGGGAACGGCTAACGAACATTGATAGCACCGGCGTTAGTATGGGTCTACCTCTGTATTCATTTTCTTTCCGCGTGTGCGTGTGACTTTGGACAGGAACAATCGAAAGTTTTCTCTTTCTGGCGGGATATGATATCGCCATCGAGCGTCACAACAGGACTAAATTTTTGAACGGTATTATCGCGCTAGTACTACCTTAAATGTTTGAGTCGATATTTCGAAAGTATGGTGTAAATCTAGTTCTGCATTCCAAACCATTTTAACATGCAGCAAATTGAAAACAATAATCGTAATTTTATCAAAATATCTGAAACTGGTTGTACAACACTTTCGAAAAATAACGAATCAATTTATCATTTATATAAAGACTTTAATCGTGATATGAAATTAATTATAGCAGATGCTAATTTTACTGGATCAGAACCAATGGAATTGATAGTTACATTCACTTGATACGAGATAAACAGAAAACGGAAATAAGTGATTTCTTTACCTGTAGTAATCGGTGCACATCCATTACTTTACCATAATTACGACAAATAACGGTACATAAAATCATCTAAGAAGCCTCTCGTGCAAGATCGATAGATTAACTGCTAAATTATTCGATTACGGCTAAATGATCTGATTATTATATCTCAAGATTCATCATGAATATTTTATATTCGACATTATTGCAATACATACAGGATTAAAACCATTTTTTTCCTTACTTTTTCAATAGAGTCAATAAATTTTATTTTCTTGTCCATACTTTTTTATGCAAAGTTCATTAAATTACTAAATACGCACGCACGCGCGCACGCACGCACGCACGCGCACACACACACACACACACACACACACACACACACACACGCACGCACGCACGCACGCACGCACGCGCGCGCGCGATTATGTGTACATTTGTTTATACATAATATCTTTTCAATGTTTCAATTTTTACTTACATATAAAATTTTATATATATATATTAATAATATAGCAATAAAATACGAGTATAAGTATCAAGAAATAAAACAGTTTTTAATAAATGCATTAAAGTTAATATTTTCTGAATATTGTTACTTCAGGTAACAGCACAGAGTCGCGCACGCGTGCTGTCAAACACCGTCGAAAATACGCGATCGGGCTATGAACAATATCTACTTTAGAAAATATCAGGTACAATTAAATCATCATCTCCGTAGTCCTCATTGTACTCTTCAGCTCCGGGCGGCACGAAAATTCCACCAAGTACACCCGAGAGATTTTCACCTAACCCCATCGCTGAAGCTACCCCAAAGACCAATCTCATCACCAGTAGCCGCATAAAATTTACCACGTTGGTTTCTTTGCTCTGCAATGATAGCTGCGTCGTTTTCTTTGATCTGCTATCTGCATATCGAATCTGTGAATTACAAAATAATTTTCGAAAGTCGTCAAAGTTGTTGTCAAAGAGCAATTAAAAAGCTTTGAAAAAATGGAAGAAGTAAATTTGTTGGAGAGTAATCTGATTTTATTTAAGTAAACGATTATCCGAGGTATTTTTATATCCATGTGTAAAAGTACATCCCATATGTTGTTAATAATTATTATTATTAATAACATATTGCATATTGATTGTTTTTAAATTTATTTTGAGAATTTATTATAGATATGGATTTAATAATTTCGGAAAACAATATAAGTAGAAATCAAACCAATATTAAATGGAATAAATACATTAAGTAGCTGATAGTATTTCTTAAAAATAGAACTTTTAATTAATATATTAGGTGTTGGAATTAATTCGTAGCGTTTTTTAATGAAAGAATGTTATTTATTTCACATGAGCATTAAAAAATACATTAATGAAAGTACTTCCCATCACTTGTAAAACGCTACGAATTAATTCCAACACCTAATAACATTTCTTAATTTATTGTGGGTTTTCAGTAGAATTTTATATTTAAAGATTTGACAAGAATAGTTATTAAAAAAGAAAGGAAATATATTAAGTAACATCCATATTAAATAACAATCTTTTACAATTTACTTTTTCTCTACTGGGATATAAAAACATTCAATGCAGACTATTCTCGGATTAAATAAGTAAGTCCATTACGTGCATGAAATCTATATCAACTGATCAAATCTATTTATGAGATACGTTACATATCGATTGTAAACATTGTATAATAGGATAGTAATTTAAACACATTATTAAATGCTATTAATGTGATATCCAATAGAAGACAATTTGAAGATGAATCGAATCTGAAAAAAGAAAAACAAAAAATTTGCAAAAATTTGTACTCACGCTCATGCAGATGAGCAAAATTCCTAATAAAACTATTCGAGCTCTCATACTGCTCTTCTTGATACGCGCGATAATGACTTCCGGTAATGAGGGAGTCGGTCAATCCTGTAACAATTCGATGGCGATCGACGTTTATCCAGAAAAACGACGTCGCGATATTTACACACGAGCGAGGCATTCGCGCGAGAAACGACCTATCGCGCTGCGTTCGCCGAACAGAACTGAGGAAAATCGAACAAGCGTCAATCTCTGCGAGTCGGCCTTTTTTCTACTACACGTCGTGTCTCGAGAAGAGAAGCGTGGCATAGCTATAGTTGAAACACAATTATTCGCTCCCCCAGCCGACCAAGCGAAATCGACGCGTCGTCGATATATACACCGACTACAAGATCGCAGAACCTGAGTTATTCTACGATAACGGTACATTACGAAAAAAGGCATCCAGGCCAGTCTCGGACGGCTTCGCACGTCGCACGCCATAAGGTCGGACGCCAGTCATCGGACGCTTCAACAACCTCAGCTCGCTTCATAATGTCTGACATGTGCGTTTATCGCTACATCACGCATTTTCACGCTGGATCTAAGCAAATACCATTATCTAGCGCAATCACAAAATTTTAACAGCTAGATTATTTAGCGAAATTTTAGGAAATACTATTACTTCAAAGTGTGCATCATATATTATTGGCAACAGTTTTTTCATTTTTATATCTGAAGATTATTTGCAAAAGAATTTTTTATTTTATTAATAACAAGAACGTAGCAAAATTTGATTTGTTTTTTAGCTAAATCTGAAAAAATTATCTGATATGATTCTAACGGGAAATATGAGAGTTGGAGAACATATATCGCACAAAGTTGAATGACATAGAATAATATGGATGGACAGAAATTAAAATATGAACAAGTTTTGTAGATTTATTAGTAATTCATTAGTTTTGTGGATTTTAATACTATATTGAATTAATTTATTCAATAAAGTATTAACACATTTGAATTCGTACGATAATGCGCAATATTCGCAGTCGATATTCTTGCTACTAATCTGTATTCATAATCTTCCGATTATTATCAACCCTGTGCTATTGGCCTGCTTCTTACACAAGAAAATGATGCATGGTAGATCTCTAGGAGTTGCATGCTGTTAGAAAACGCATGAGAAATTAGCCTGAATTGTAAGTGCCGATGAAATCTGGCACGGATCGTTAACTGGCGCATCATCCATTCGTGCCGTATATTATGCGATGTGTTACGAAATTTTTTTGCCCATCGTAACCTCGTCGTTCTCGTAGCTATCTTAGATATTTATACTCGAGAAAATCTTTCGAACTACTTGTGTATGTGAAAGATACATCTACAATTAACAGTCTAATTCCAATAACTAGTGAATTAATTTTAGTTTTTTCTTTTTTCTGTTCACTACGACGGTGATTAAAAATTAGAAAAGATATAAAAGAGTTTCTATAAACGATACAGACTCTCGTATTTATCAAAATAATTGAAAAACTGCTAAAAAAAAATAACAGTAGTTTTCTCATTATTAAATGAGAAACTATAAAAGATAGTGTATTAGATTTTAGAATCATGTATATGAGATATTATTTTAAATATCTAATAGGGGGTAACATTTTTAATTTATTACAAATTTTTTTTAAGCGTTTCTTATATAAAATAAGCCGATATATTTTGGCAATGATTTCGAAAATATGGAAAGTTAAAGTTTTAAAAACTCGCCGACTATCCACTTCTTAAAATTACGATAATTCCGCTATTCATCCTACAGAGTTCAAATTTGCTTATTTTAAATACAAAAGAATTAAATATAAAATTGAATATAAAAGAATTATCTACATTTACGTATTTATTATTACTATAATTGTTATTAAATTATGATTATTATAAACAATTAAAATATTTAAAGACATTTTACTGTCACCAAAATGAAGATTAAAAAAAAATAAAAATATCACAGTTCTTTGTTAAAATTTCTATAAAAGTCATTTTTTTAGAATGGTCATTTGATATTATCTGCGTGGAAAAAAATAATTTTCGCGGCGTGGCGGCAAGCAGTGTGACGATACGTTGGTCATTGAGTCCGCTTCGTCGCCATTGTATGCACCCGTCAGTAAGTAATACATAAAAATTTCACACATACGTATGGTAAATTTTCATATAACAGAATAATAATGTTTTAATCAGATGTTTAACATAACTTCAATTTTAAAAAATTCCACATTGTTTTTTCGTACAAACTACTAATCTGTAGACTACTATTTTGTAAGTACAAATTGCACAGCTTTTATATCATACCAGGTATAATAGGTCTAAGTGTGCGAGAAATTAAAGAAATTTAAAAAGCTAATAATCAACTTTTATTTATTATAAATCAGTACAATAATGATTATAAAATTGTTATTCATATGATTGACATTATTTCTGATATTATTTCGATAATAATATATAATAATATATACGAGGGCAAGGTGAAAAGTTCTCGGCCTAGAAAGTGAAAGAATAAGTTTTTTACTTTAAAAATATATTTATTTGTAGCAGTACCATCTATGTTAAGCCGAGAACTTTTCATCTTGCCCTCGTACAATAATAACATTGTGAATAATATACGCACGCACGCACGCACGCACGCACGCACGCACGCACGCACGCACGCACGCACGCAAAAGGTATAAATTCGACCGTGCAACCTCCACTCGGTACACCTTGGGTAATGCTAATTAATGCTGGCGGTACTGTAACTTTTAATCTTCATAACTCGAGATTTACTTAATCAAAAGATACTTTATTATAAGGTTTTGGAAAGTTCTTGACATCGGCTATTAGATTCTAGAATAGAAAGTAGGATGTTTCATTTAAAAAAATCGATAACCTTGATCTTAGCAAAGCTATCCAAGGTCAAATTGATATATGATCAATAAATAGATCTTTTTAAACCCCACAACTTTGGTCTGAACATATTTTTGATTGGATCTTATCCTGCTGAGATAAAAAGGGTGGACTGGTGGTCTAAGACACCTGTATATATAAGATGAGACATTTAAAATAAGTCACCTGAATAACTCGCTTGTTTTTAACATTAAAAATGAAAAGTGCCAAACAAAAGCATGGTTTCAAGAGAGACATATTTTGATGATGTCGTTTTTCTTTTAGGTGGAAGCGTTAAAAGATATGAAAGTCACCTTTATTTTTGTAAATTGATTTGAATGATTTTTTTTACACAATATGGTTTCTCTAATTATTCTGCATATAAAAATATTAAAATAGTGATATAAAAAAATATGATTCCTCTAATTATTCTGAAATCAATAGTTTACGAGATATTTTCTCTCTCTATCTTATTCTAGCATATATTGACATAAAATATTAAATAACTATCGTAAACTATCAATTTTTTGATAATCGTATCTTAATACTTTTGTGAAGAGAATAATGAGATATGTACTAATTGGTGGAAAGAAAATACATAGTTGCTTATTAAAAAAATTATCCATATATATTTTTTAAAAGTAACTATGTGTGTTCTTTCCATCAATTGATTCATTTGATTATTTTATTCATAAAAGTATTAAGGTTATTTAACATTTTAAGGTAAAATTACTAGTTGTGGATCACTCTTTAAAAAAAATTTCATATTTCATCTAAATAATATCAAACAATTAATAAAATATGTAATAATCGTGATTGGTCAAAGATTATACAATATTATGGATGATTTTATTTTATTTCATTACCGTTTTACATGTTTTAATTTGAATCAAATAAAGTAATGACAATTATCCATAATTAGACTCATGTACTAATTGCGGATCAATTCATCAAATGTTTCATCCTTTCTTCAACTGAGCATAATGTTGATTTTTTCCATGAAATTTAATGCTATTTACTACCTACTATAAAAATTATAAGACAATTCTTATGATATTACACTTTGAATGAATTTTTAAAGATACATATATTAGTTAATCTCGTATATTTAATTAGTTAATGACATTAAAATGTGTAGTGCTGTTCCTAATAAATTAAATTCAATTGACACTTGAAAGAGATAAAACAAGTGCTAAAGACTTTTGCGATATATACCATTTAATGAAAAATATTATGATTATTTAAATACAATATAAAAAGTGATCCGAAATTAGTGCCTGATCCACAGCTAGTGGTTTTTCTCTATATGTGTATATGCCAGAATAAAATATCTCGTAAAATATTAGTTTTTGATATCACTACCTTAATACTTTTATATTCATAATAATCAGAAGAATTATATTATGTAAAAAAATTTCATACAATTCAATTTAAAAAAATAAAGATGATCTTAAAGTCTCAAAAAATATGATTTTGAGAAAAATTTCTTGATTATCATAATATCAAGTGTTTGATTATGTCGTATACCCTTTTTATCTTGGAAACAGAGCATTTTAGGAAAATACGTTTCAGACAAAAGTTGTATGGTTTTGAAGTGTACATAAAATGGTATCATTAGTTTGATCTTGAAAGTTATTTGAAAGTCATATAAATGTCGTTGATTTTTCCAAATGGTATATCCTATTTTTCATTGTATATTCTTATAACTTATCTTGAGAACTTTTCAAAATACTGTAATAAAATATTTTTTTATGAAGAAACTTTTTAAGTTATAAAACTCGAAAGTCTCAACATTTTGACAAAATACAAAATATCTTGTAAAACAATAATCTCCAATTTGATCTTGATAAATGTTATCCAGGATATAATCCTGAACAACATTCAAGAGGTTTTAGCCATCGATCGGACTTATTACATAATGCTAATGCCGATGATACTGTAACTTTCAAGTCTTATAACTCAAAAAGTTTTTAATGAAAAAATATTTTATTATAGTATTTTGGAAAGCTTTCGAGATAAGCTACAAGAATATAAAATGAAAAATAGAGTGTATTAGGAAAAATCAATGTGATCATATGACTTTCAAACATCTATTCAAGGTTAAACCAATGACACCATCTTATGTACCTCGAAATCATACGACTTTTATCTAAAAAATATTTTTCTAAAATGCTCTCTTCCCGAGATAAAGGGGGTGTACGGGTGGTCTCTCAGATATATATGCCTCTTCGAATCGAATAACTTTCTCTTTTCGTATTTTCTCGTATCTTCATTAAAAATAAAGGAGATATTTTAGATGATCAAGAGAAAACACCTATATATATTTATTGTATTATTATGGATAGTAAAACTCTTATAACTATAAAATATCCTTATTCCGATGATTGTATTTTATTTTTTTAATCAATATAGCGCTGCATTAAATTTTTGCGTCTACAGAAACAAATAAGTCATCAACAACCGAATGAAGTAAAGAGCTGTCCGTAAATGATGAAATATACGACCAAATGAATATCAATATCAATTGTGGTGTCCGATGCCTAAAATTGAACGATGATGACGATGGCGAAGAAAAAAAGAAGTAAAATTTTCTTTGGATTCGATCATTGATCCGTCTTGGCGACAAGCCCGATGAAAAACAGGATGCGACTGGAACCGGACGTAACGAGTTTGGCATACATAAACAGTTCCAGAAACGAAGGAAACATCTCGGTTATTATCATTGTCGTATTGCAATGATTTATACCTTATTAGCATCAAAATAATATTGTTTGGCACACTTTTTCAAATCAACTGTTAAAATAATCATTGTAACAGGTACTCAGATAGCAACGTATCTGTCTTGTTGCTGGCATATTGCTTAACAATAAACATGTGTTGCTACTAGAATTGCAGCAATTGAATTCTCATTTGTTGGCAGCTTGATGTCTTCAGAATATAATAACTTTAAGTTACAATTTGCTAGTAGTTTACCGCCAACTTTAAAATCGTCATCATCAAAATTTGTACTATTGTCGTAATGCCATCGTAATATCATCGTTGCCATAATAATATACAGCATATAATGCTGTCATATTACCGATAATACAAGATAACATTGATGCAGCTTGTTATTAAATTGTTGGCAACACATATACACATTGTTGCCTACGTGTTACTACAATGTTGGTATATACGAAATCGTTAAAGACAAATTTATGGCAAGTTGCCATAAATGTATGCCAATAATGGATTTGTGCAATTATGATGAAACACGCTTTGTTCTCTGGGTAGCCATTAAACTATTATTATATTTTATTATTATATATATTTATTATTATATTTTATTATTATATATATAATATTTTAGTCCATAAAGAGGAAGTTCGCGCTTTTTGCAACAATCTAGGATTTCATAATGTAATTTAATTATATATATATATATATATAAATTTTACAAAACAATGAAGATCAATATTGATCAATTCTTCTGTTATTATCACAAAATGCTACATGTATGTATTGTAAACAGCGTTTGCGGAGTTCATAAACTCAGCTACATTATCTGACTTGAGTAACCTCTCTCTCTCTCTCTCTCTCTCTCTCTCTTTCTCTCGCACGCGTGCGCGCTGAGTACTTATATACACGCTGCATTGCGGAATTAAAGCACATTTTCCATTCCACAGAAATAATATTTGAGAAACTAGTTCATGCTGAAATTCATATTGTTGGCATATTGTGCGCGTGTTCAGCATTTTTACGTTGAGTCTTCAATTTCAATTGACCGCGTAAATCGGCGAATAGAGATTCACCGTGCAATCATTTGCAATTATCGCAAACGCGTCATCATCCGATGTCTTCCATCTGACTCAGCTTGGAAATTGAAAAATCAGTAATCCGTTATCGCTTTCTTTTTTTGCTCGCTCTTCCTCTCCTCCTCCCCTCTCTCTCTCGATCATATTTTGCATTAAATACAATTTACAATAATACAATAACAGCTAGAGACGATTAAACGAATCTGCCAGTAGCAATGGTTACACCAGTCACAAAATATTGATCGTTATTGGCAGAAGATCATTTGCTTCTCATATACATATTATATGGCGATGTACATACATACGTCAGGTATTGAAACAATAGACCATACCTCGTCCTCCTCTGATTCAACTGCCATTCAGTTTCCTCCTTCACGCCTCGCATCCTGTAAGAGAGATGGCTCCTGACCAATCCTCTCTATGTCAGTGCACGCTTTACCTCCGTGCATAGTACTTTGTTTGAACTTCGTGTCGTATTCCGCTCAACGCTCCGTTTTATTTAAACAAACAATTTCTTAAATTACTTACTCTCAAATTTTTATAAACTAAATAATAATTCTTAAATTATTTTTCTGATATAAATTATTAACTTTGTGTATATTGTGTATATAACATGTTATATATTACAATTACACTTTATTTTCTCCAATATGTTACAAATAGAATATTTAATACAAACGAGGGGGCTAACTTTTCTTTTAAAATCTCTTATTCCAATCTTTGTAAAGGAATAAATTAATGTGATTATAAGAAACTTTGAACTGCAGTCACATTTTTGACAAGCAGAATTTTAGTCGTTCGACTATCAGGGGTTGATGTGGAGAGATTGTTACTCACGATGAATGCGGAGGAAGCTAAAGTGGGTTGCTTTCAAATGGTGTTAGTGTTGCTACTCGGAATAAACTATGTCATCGTCGCCATGAGTCACGGACTGTCGGTTTTTCATAATTATACGCCAAAATTTTATTGTCAGGTAAGATAGAGTATAAACAGGAGGCTCGAAAGAAATTAAAAATTTTTATTTATTTTTTTATATCTGTGATATAAGTCACAGCTATTATCTTAATTCAGTGAAATATGCATAGGATGACATAGGTCAATCAAAAAGAAATTGGAAGAAGTTTATGAAGGAAGGAGTGTAAAAATGGCTAAAATTGAATGGATACCTTTAAAATTTATGTAGTTGTTATTTTGAAAGTTCGTACGTTCATGGAAAAATGTTTATTTATCCAAGAAAGTTTCGGAAACCTTCCAAAAATAATAAAATAGATCATTTAAACGCATTGCAAAAAACTCATTTTGTTTTTAAACGATGATTTCAAAATTAATGGTGCGTTTACATTTAACATAAGTTGGATCATGAAATACTATAAGAATACACTACCAGGAAGATTTACAAATTATATAT
>NW_011627072.1:136703-166145 GCF_000204515.1 Acromyrmex echinatior | reverse complement strand
ATGGATTTTCTGTCGCGCATGATTGTTACGTTGAACGTCGTTAGAAAAGAATCGAAAGCGCCAATCAATTTTGTACAACCAATGCCACGTAATAATTATGATTGTGGCAAAATTTTATTGGATTTCTCCCAAGAAAAAAGCCCAGGCCGAAAGCAATAAATGCTTCGATCTCGCCGTTCCTCCTTCTTAAACTCCTTAGACTTCTTAGAGTTCTTAGAGTCATAGTCTCGCTACTATATAGTCCGCCGAGATTTTCCATCATCGCGATTCCAAATACAATTTGGAAAAGGTGACCGCATTCAATATTCTGTTAATCTAATATTTAATTAATTATATTTTCTGAATTTGTAACTGTGCATATTAAAGAAAATTCTTTTGTTAAATTACAAAGAAACGGAGTTCTCTTTACTGTCGTGTATCATATCAACCGTGTGCCGTTCTCTCACTCGAATCTTTCCGCGCGGTGCACATATATAAACTCTATATAAATTTTATATATTTTTTAGTACATATATATTTAATAAACTATATAAAGTATTTTATATAAAATAAGTCATTTAATACAGGAACATAAAAAACACGTGCTAAACTAGTATCTTACAACTAATCCCCATTCTTTTCATGAAAGAGAAAGAGAAGAGAGAACTTAAAAATAATAGTTTAAGTGCTAGTTAGTCTGTTCCTATCATCAGATTTTATTCGACTAGCATCAGAAAATATTCTTTCAGCTGGAACTGATGTAGCAATGGCACTTCCATATTGCCAAGCTAATACGTATAGGGATGAAACATATTTTTTAAAGATTTCCAATGTTTAATCTGTTTCGCGAAGAATTATTGGCTGCTGCAAATAGTGCCTCAATTCAATGTGTAACGTCATTATTTTTTTGTAAACAGTCAATAAAGTCAATATTTTTTGCTGCCAAGTTGTCATGATAGTCCCAAACATTTATTTGTATCTGTGTCCTTTTGTCCAATTGTACATTCAGGTTTTCTTTATTTTTAACGACATTATCTTGAATTAAATTATTTATGCAAGTTATCGCCGTAGAAGCTGCCAATGCATTTTTGAAATGAAGTTTCTTGAAACGTGGATCGAGGATTGTAGAACTAGCCAATATTGAATTTAATTCAAAATCTTTGAATCGATTTTGAATCTCTGTCGGTAGCCTTTCTTTAAATTCTTCTCCTAGTACTGTAGACACGGCGATATTTCGATTGTTGCCTCCATACAATGTACAATAGACATAATTATACCGCATGTTGAGTAAAACTCTCCACTGATATCCCAGATAACATTCTCAATAGGCTTCATAAGTAATATCAAGTCTTTCAACACTTTTCTTGCGAAAGCATGTCTGGTGCATTTGG
Source organism: Acromyrmex echinatior (assembly GCF_000204515.1). Next base: position 164,775 of record NW_011627072.1, on the reverse strand, counting down.
ACACTTTGAAATCACAGGGTAAACATATTCCTTTAGTTGCAAAAATCTATCGAGAATGTGGAATTCCATCGAATTGGACAATCTTGAATAAATTTCAAGGTTGTTCTCTCCGATTTGCCATCGCATATCTGGAGTCTCTTTAATTCACCAGAGGTCCACGACACTTCTCCTTGTGAGACCAACGATAGTTTTCACTTTTGCGATAATATTTTTCGTAACAGGTATAGTATGCAATACATCTGAAATTAGGTGAGACATGGTGTGAGCAAAACATCCTATTTGCTTTTGCTTATTAATCAAACTATGACCTTTTTCATATTTGACGCATTATCGCTAACAATAGCAGTAATTTTTGTTTCATCCAAGTTGAAATTTGTCCGAAAGTAAAGAATCGACAATGTACTCTGCAGTATGATGTGCATCTAAAGAAAAGACATCGACACATACGCTTTTCATCGTGAGATCCATCGATTGGTAGTGCACGGTTATCCCAAGGTAACTCTGATTACTTATATCAGTCCATATGTGTACGAGGAAGCACCTTGAGGATTTATCTTGAACGACTCTTTCAGTACATCGTATCGAGTTTTTATCATTTTTGTAATCGTTTTCCTACTTAGAAGATTGTACAGGAGAGATACTGTTTTCATTAATAGATTAAAACCATCATTTTCTTGACGACTGATAAAGGCATGTAATCTACTCCGTAATCATATATAAAGTATTAGTAATTCTATTTGCATGTTTGTACTTCTGCAAATAACAGCGAGAAATATTAATAAAATTACAAAAACATAAAATATTATTTCCGAATAAATTTCACGTAAAATTACAATAATTAGAATTACATTACAGATTATTTTAGATAATATTAACTAATTTTCTAATATTTTAAAAAATATTAAACTAACTCTTGAAAGAATTTGCTCGTTTAAAAGTTTCGTCTATATGATTTACGGTCATCATTACATCTTAAAAATAAACATATTTAAATACGTAGGCTGCTGGAAAAGTTTTTGCAATCTAATACTTCCAGTGGCGCCAACGTTCTGCTACTATTATAAAATTAGACGTTTTTAACCTATAATTCAGTTGACAATTTGTACCCAAGCCAACTAGTTTGCAGTATTTTAAAAGAAGTTATTTTGTGAGAAAATGGAAATTTCGCGTGAAAATTTTCGGGCAATAATTTTTTACGATTACAAATGTAATCTAACTCCGAAACAATGCATCGATCGACTTCATTAGCTTTTGGGGATGAAGCCCCATCCAATAGGACTGTTTATAATTGATTTGCCGAATTCCAGCGTGGATGTATCTTTCTTTGTGATGAAATCTGTAAAGGTCGTCCTATCATCCACGTCTGTTGTTGCTACTAATGTTGATGCTATGCGTGAAATGATTGAGCGAGATCGGCATATGACATACCGCGACATTCAGGCATCCTTAGGCATTGAAAGCAATACATACGATTTTGCATGATCACTTGAGCAGAAATTTTGCAGTCGTTGGATCCCACACAATTTGATCGAAACTCAAAAACAGACTCGTAAATGGAGCAAAAAAATGCTCAAGAAATTCAACCAAGGTCGGTCAAATTTGGTTACAATATCGTTACTGAAGACGAAACATGGATCTATTCGTATGAGCCCGAAAGTAAACAACAATCCACTGTTTAGGTATTTCAAAATGAACCGAAACCAACAAAAGTTGTTCGTTCACGCAGTACTGCAAATGATTGCTTGACAGCAATTGTTTCTTCAGTTATACCAGACATGTGACAACCGTGGCTTTAGAGGATCGAAGGACTGTAAATACTGATTGATATACAACAATTTGTTTGTCAGAAGTCATAAATGAATTGCGTAGAACAAATCGAAATCATCGCATCATCCTTCATCATGACAACGCCAGCTGTCACACAGCACGTTGAACCATTGATTTTTTATCCAGTAAAAATGTCGAATTGATGACTTATTGTCCGTATTCACCTGATTTATCATCTAATAATTTCTTTTTATTCCCAAACATTAAAAAGAAGATGCGTGGTGAGCGATTTGAGTTGTCTGAAGCAACTGTTAAAACATTTCGTACACTGATTTCTGAGGTTACAGCCGCAGAGTGGAAAAAATGCTTCGAAAATTGGTTCGAGCGTATGCAAAAATGTATCGATCTTAAAGGCAAATACTTCGAAAAATAATAAAGCCATTTATCGAATTTTACATGTTTTTTTTATATTATTTGCAGAAACTTTTCCAGCAGCCTACGTATAAATTAATTCATGAATTATAATATTTTTGGAAATTTATATGATATCGAATAAATATTGAACCACTTTTCTTGAATATTGAATTACAACGTTAGCAGGATAATATACTTTAATAAACATTAAACAGTTTTTATTACATTTTTGTAACATTTTGCTATGCTGTGATTCGATGTTTCTGAAGATTAAATATTAGTTTAATACATTTTGAAACATCTTTAATCTGAAACTAATTATTGATTAAGAAATTATCTCAAAAATATGTCTTGAAGAGGAAATGCGATAATTGTGACACACTCTGTATATTTTACGCTTTATACAGGTACTCCTATTTTGTACATATTCTTAATTGATGAAATGGAAATAATAAGAAACTCCAATCTATTTCTTTTTTTTTTACAATATTCAAAGAATTTTTTAAATCCAAATATTTCAAAAAATTACAATATGATAATTAATTATAAAGTTTGAAAAATCTTGTCGCGCATTGGCGATGACTGTTGAAATGTTTTAACGAACACTATAATTCTTAAATTAATAATGGAAATAATTAACAATCATATAACATATAATTGATGTATGTTTCCATATGTGTAATCTATTACTCAAAAGCCAAAATCTTTTTAATGTCTCTGTAACAATTTGTGCCATAATATGTATTATATATTACAATTCCTAATATCTATAAGCAGCGATATTACAGCGCAATCTGCAATATTGCAACGTTTCTGCAATGTTATTGCAAGTTTCATATATTAATATATTATACATATTTGTATATATAAATGTTAAAAGTTTAGTAGTGCGCGCGAAGTGCGCGAATATTATATTCTAGTAATAAAAAATTAAAGATATATATATAAGAATAGATCTATTTATGATATAGATCTATTTGGTTTATTAAACCTTTAGAGCTACACGATCACTCATATTAGCACTTACAACAGAGGACGATGATGACGGAATATTCATCTCGGAAAGCTTTAAAAATAGTGTAATTAGGTTATTTTTTTGTGGACACATTTCGTTAGAATTTAAAAATTACTCACTAATTAATGTCACCAATTGAAAAATTGGCAATTGTATCTTACATGATGGAGACAAAATTAAACGACATAGACATTCAATTTTGTCTCCATCAAGATACAATTGCCAATTTTCAATTGCTCTAGCACATATTCATAGGCTGCATCATCATTGTCTGCAATGATATGATTTTTATGTACATTTAGCCAGAATAAAAAATACAAAAATTTGTGTTCATTTCAAATAAAAGAAAAAGAATAAAGATAAAACATATTTCATACTTATGTTTTATCTAGATATATTCACGTATGTGTAATTAAGTCTAATTAAATGAAAAAGGCTCTTGATCGTTGATTCGAAAATATATGGTGAATCGTCTTTCATCTTCTGTATAATAAGAACAATGGTTATGTTCCAGCAGAAAAAAAGCTTTGTAATTGCAATGTAAGATTCTTTGATATGAATTAGTTTTATATTTTATGATATATTAAAAAATCTTATAACAGACGTTGCTTTTTCTATTGAACGCAGCTAGTAAATTATTATATAAGAAAAATGAGTTTTCATTAAAGCAGTTACTTTTGCTGGTACAAATTTATTAGTATGGCCTTTATTCTGTACACATTACCGATGATTGTCTGTATCGTTGCATAGTTTTTTTTATTATCAAAAAAACTGCGCAACATCAACAACACCGACAATCATGCATAGTGTGTACAGAATAAAGGCCCTAAATTCAATTATTTTTTTCGTTTAAGTTAAAAGGTTAAGTTTGCTACGCACGACTCACAAGCACAACGATTATTGCAAATGCATTCAGAATAGAATAAATATTTAATTACATATATATTTTTAAAGTTAATTAACCTTCGCTCTCTTTGGAATCCATCACTGCGATTATTTGTATTTCGCACCAAACCTCATACAATGGCCAATGGCTGCATTCAGCAGAGAAAGCAGCTTTGTAACTGTTGTAAAATTCTTCAATATGATTGGTTCTTGCTTTTGGTTCTTTACAGATCTAAACGTATAAGGGCCATTGTTACCAAGCTCAGTTAATCTAACTAGGCCAGTTAGTCCCTCGGAATTATCCAATCGCATTTGTCATTTTGTTTAAAAACAGATGGCGATTGGTCAATTCCAATGGATTAATCGGCTTAATTAAGTTGAGCTTGGTGACAGTGGTCCTAAATCAATCATAAAGAAAGAAGAATTTTATAATTGCAAAGTTACTTTCGCTGCCGAACGCAGCCAATGCACATGTATGAACGCGTCGTAGGAACGTAGTAATGCCTAGAGAAATGACATCACTGGCAACCGATGTTGGGTAAAAATTAATCGGACATCGATTAATCGTTCAGAGAAAATCGATTGAATAAAAATATTTGCTTCAGTCAAAGAAAACATTGATGTATCAATTAATCGCCTAACATCGCCGATCCCTACACTGCACTGATGAAAAGGCTACCCAAAGTTAAGAATTTTTCAATGGTTCTTATTTTATGAATCGTTTGACTGAAGTAATTGAAAAGGAACATTTTATGCAAATATATTTGTATAAAAAATGCAGGGATAGGAAGTAAAGTAACGCCATAAATTTTATCATTTATAAAAATATTTTATCATTTATAACGACTTCATTGTAACAGTAACGATACTAATTTTGTGCTAAACTTGGAAAAGTCAATTTGAGAGATAACTCTTAACTATTACGTGTTTACTTACTGAAGAAATTATTAGTCCCAAAAAAAATCTACTTAATATGAATGATATCAATAATAGGCGCTAAATCAGAAGACGATAGTGTCTCCGGCCATGTTAAAAAAAAAAGTAAAAGACATAAAAACACTACAAGTCTCTTATCTCGAGTCATCAAAGTCGATTTTTTGAGAATACAGAACTACTAAAATATAAAAAATTTTGAATTGCACATAACATAACCTGAAAGGCAGCATCGCTACGAGTAATTTGAGTAAAAAAAAAATCGATCAAGCCGTTCTGAACATACAAGCGATCGAAGAGTGATAATTTTCATGAAAAATGAAGTAACATCTTCTTCTTCTCCATTTTTTCTGTCCAGTCACATGCACCTCTCTTCTCACTGACACCTCTCCCAACTTCGATCAACTCGAATCCCCCCCCCCTTCTCTTCCACCACCCTTCTCTTTTTCGTCCTATCTCACTCCCTTTTGTCCTCTCTCACCCTCGCCGGCTGAAAGTGTCACTCAGAGTCGTGACCTTGATATTGTGAGTCAAGGTCATTGTCAAATTAATTTTTTTGTATAACATAACGCGTCATGAGTGAGTGATACAATTTTCTGAAGATTGTTCGGTGTGATAATCTTCATAATGTGTCAAGGGAGAATTAAGATCATGGGAGATGAATTGTCCTTCGATGATTACTAAGGGTCACTACCTTGACTATATGTGTCACAATCAGCGTCATCGGAATTAAATTCCCTATTTCATTTTTAATAACTTCTTAACGTAAGAGGTAGGTGATACCTTCCAAAGATTGCAGGAAATGTAGTGGGAACACAAGTATCGTATGCCGCAGGTCTATGTTAATAAATAATAATAATAAAAGTTATTTAATAATAAGATTGAAAAAAAGAATAAAGTTAAGTAAAAGTTACCGAAATATGATGAAAACGCTATCTAAAGTTTGCATATAATTACGTAGGCTGCTAGAAAAGTTTCTGCAAACAATGTGAAAAAAAACATGTAAAATTCGACAAATGGCTTTATTGTTTTTCGAAGTATTCGTCTTTCACATCGATACATTTTTACACTCGAACCAATTTCGAAGCTTTTTTTTCACTCTGAGGCTATAACCTCAGTGAACGAAATGTTTCAACAGCTGCTTCAGGCGACTCAAATCGCTCACCACGCATCTTCTTTTTAATGTTTGGAAACAAAAAGAAGTCATCAGGCGATAAATCAGGTGAATACGGACAATGAGACAATGATCAATTCGACATTTTTACTGGATAAAAAATCAACAGTTTGACGTGCTGTGTGACAGCTGGCATTGTCATGATGAAGGATGATGCGACGATTTCGATTTGTTCTACGCAATTCATTTATGACTTCTGGCAAACAAATTGTTGTATACCAATCAGTATTTACAGTCCTCTAAAGCCACGGTTGCCACATGTCCGGTATAACTGAAAAAACAAGAAATCATTTACTTGGCAGCACTGCGTAAACGAACAACTTTTGTTGATTTCGATTCATTTTGAAATACCTAAACAATAGATTGTTGTTTACTTTCGGGCTCATACGAATAGATCCATGTTTCGTCCTCAGTAAGGATATTGTAACCAAATTTGACCGACCTTGGTTGAATTTCTTGAGCATTTCTTTGCTCCATTTACGAGTCTGTTTTTGAGTTTCGATCAAATTGTGTGGGATCCAATAACTGCAAAATTTTCGCTCAAGTCATCATGCAAAATCGTATGTATTGCTTTCAATGCCTAAGGATGCCTGAATGTCGCGGTATGTCACATGCCGGTCTCGCTCAATCATTTCACGCATAGCATCAACATTAGTAGCAACAACAGACGTGGATGATAGGACGACCTTCACGGAATTCGTCACAAAGAAAGGTACGTCCACGCTAGAATTCAGTAAATCAATTATAAACAGTCCTATCGGATGGTGCTTCATCCCCAAAAGCCAAATGAAGTCGATCGAGGCATTATTTCGGAGTTAGATTACATTTGTAATCGTAAAAAATCATTGCCCGAAAATTTTCACGCGAAATTTCCATTTTCTCAATAACTTCTTTTAAAATACTATGCAAACAAAACAGTTGGCTTAGGTACAAACTGTCAACTGAATTATAGGTTAAAAACGTCTAATTTTATGGGTATGATAGTAGTAGAACGTTGGCGCCATTGGAAGTATTAGATTGCAGAAACTTTTCCAGCAGCCTACGTATAAAGAACTAAGCCAAATAAAAATAACAAATGGCGTTTCGAGCCCGATCAATAGATCGATTTTAAAACTGGTCGATAAAGAGATAAAAAAATATATATACAGACTTCTAGTAGATGTGTAATAGTCATTATCGCAACCTATTGTTATACAGCTAACATTACGTCCCAGTTGCTGTAGCGCGTGTCATTATAAATATATACTTAAAATAAATAATGGGCCCTGCCGTTCTTGTGAGAACCATATTTTCTTCGTCTTTCCGATTTTAACACAACCTTTAATATTTATTTCGATTGCAACAGAATGAATTTTTAATATTGTATGAACATACTTTTTTTTTTGTTTGCGAGGAGGAGAAAAATTTTAACATAGCCCATTATCCGAAACACCTCTGAAGGAGATTCTAACCGGATGAGGGGAATATACCAGGATCCGGTCTCCTGATTGTGCATGATTCGGTGAGTCTGCATCCCTCTTATAAGGAAGGACAGCGGACATCATCGCCTACTTGCTAAAAAACTTCTCCTATTCAGCACCTCCGCATGACCACATTGGGCACACCACATTCGGAACCATTTACCCGGCGGCATTTCATCAGGGTGCATCTAAGTTGTGGAGTATACGTTCCCACCTCCGGGATACTACTTAAAGCTAGAATCCTATTCCATATAATATTAAATATTATCTAAATACGTATATTATATATACATTTTTACACATGGTTGTCGTCAGACCCCAGACAGACCCCGAGCTAAAAGAGCCCTTCGCTTCTTTAGAACCTGACACTCCATCTTACGCATGACGGTCTCGCAGAAATGCGCGTCCAACACGCAGCGGAGCACATAGCCGTCTTGACAATGAAGCCGTATGTGTCAAGGACATCGAGCCCCAACTGCACAAAAAATGACGTCCTCTCTGCGGCCCGGAATGAGCAAAACAACGTGTTCATCGCAGCGTATCCGCAATCGCACGACAATGCGCACAAATCGACGACGCATTACGCTGTATCTCAAAAAGGTAGGCTTCAAATCCATTATTAATCCATTATCTGAATCATGCGGATTGTATGAATATATTAAAAATAAAGAATGGATCCCTTCATCGCCCATTCTCGTGGAACGCAACCACATTTTCTTCGTCTCTTCGATTTTAACACAATTTTTGACATAGAGATTTGACATAGAGGTGGAAGATTTTTTGATTGATTTCTTAAATCATATTCCAATCATATTCCAAGCATTGTTTTGGATTATTTTGAAAGCTTGCTACTATAAAGTGTCCAACACTTTCGCTCCAAGAGAGAAGTGCCTTAAGAGTTGCAGCGCAAAAATAAAAAATGTTTGGAAATAGTAGCGCATAAAGCAAAGAATTATTTTACATAATCAGAATATTTCATTTTGTCATCTGATGATTTAAGGGTGAATATGTTTGTTCGCTCCAAGAGGGAAATGCCTTAAAGGTTGCAAATTATAATCCAGCTATCAAATTAGCTTGGGAGGGAAATATGGACATACAATTTATTGGAAAAAAATCAGAGTTTTTAAACTCGTACTTAACAAAATACACGACAAAGTCGGAGAAATGCAATATAGACTTTGCAATGATAGATTCTAATAAGCCCTTGGCATCGAAACTGTGGAATTTTGTGATGCGTTCATTGAATAATAGAAAATGCGGTACTTTAGAAGCTGCGGACACTCTGCTAGGAAATCCCTTGTATGGTACAGTGATACCATTGTCAAATGGATTGACGTTAATGAGATGAGAAACAGAAAATATTTAATAAAATTAAAGCTCTCGATGAAAATTCTACGAATATTTATTGTCCGTCGCTTATCGATGATTATTATCCAAGCAGACTTAAGGAATTAGATTCATTGAATTTGTACGATTTTGCCAGATTTTGGGAAATTACAAGACAGGTGCCAAAAAATGACGAAGTCGAATATTATTATACAAACTTGTATTGGGTTTATTAAAAAAAAAAATGAAAAAAGTGTTATTTAATTAACCATTCGATTTAATGTAAAAATTGAAAAACTACTTTAACTCGCTGCTTCTTTTGTTTAAACTGTGGAGAGATTTGAGTGAAATCTAAGGTGCATACGAGACTTACACGGATGCTTTTAAGAATTCAGCGTCTGCTTTGACGAAGGCGATGAAATATCACGAAAGGCTCGAAGAAATACAGCTTTTGAGCTCGTTGCTGAATTAATCGAGAAGCACGAAAATGATCTGAAAATAGCAGATAGAGACAAATTCGATGATAGTGAATTGCAATCCGATAGAAACTGACGACGCGATGAAAAATCTGATAGATTTTGATAAGATTAACGCCCCGATTGATTTATCGCAAATGATGTCACGATTAAACGAAGACCAGAAAAGAGTCTTCGATAGAGTATGTCAAGTTTTACAAAATAAAAATCAGATTTTGTGACTATACGTAAGTGGCGAGGGTGGTACAGGAAAAAGTTTTCTTATTGAAATGATTAAACATTGGATCAAAATACATTTAAAAAAAGCGACTGCCATATCTGTGCCCGTGGGTATCGCGGTATTCAATATCAATGGCTTGACGACCCATAAAATGTTTCAGCTACCCGTTACCCAATCTAAAGTAAAATATACACACATGTCAGACATAGTTTTGAAAACTTTAAGAAACAAATTAAAAGCTATCGAATTATTTATAATCGATGAAGTATCCATGATTTCGAATGTGACATTTATGTTTATCAATCCACGATTATGTGAAATCTTTGATACGACAAATACAAATGATGGTTTCTTTGGCAGAAAACATATTCTTTTGTTTGAAGACTTGTTGCAGCTTGCCCCTGTAAAAGAACAATCTTCGTTCGTGAAAATGTTTCGATCAGAAATTCACAAGTATTTAGATATCATGGATGGATCTGATTTGTGGAGATTACGACAAACTCTTGATTAATATGCGACAAAAATGCGACAACACATATCTTGATATACTTTCTAAAATACGAATAGATTTGGTAACGGATTCTAATATCAATGTTCTTCAGTCGAGAAAAATCCATTTTAAAGGAAGTAATTGCGAAAGATTGAATAAACTTTGCACTTATATGAATTAATTACCAGTTGATACAATATGTTTATTACACACGTGTTATTTGTGCAAGGTTTTGAACACGGCAATACTCGATAAAATTGACGGCGATGAAATTCTATTGATAGAAGAAGATGATGTCGACTGTTCAAGCTTCAGCAATGAGAAAAAAAGTGCACAAAATTTTGGAAGACAAAGATGACAAAGTTCCGGAACAACTGACATTGAAAGAGTAATAGCGATTAAAATTGGCGCTAAAGTGATGATTCGACGAAACATTAATGTAACTTTGGACTTGTTAATGGAACGATAAGCAATGTAGTTGCAGTTAATCGCTCTGTTGATGGAAATCGTATTAATTCCATTAAAATAGTTATTTCGGATAACAAAGAAACCACAATAACGAAAATAGATATTATATTAAATTCGAAGTATTTCACAAAATGGTGGTACATCGGAAACAATTTCCATTGTCTCTTAATTATGGAATAACTATGCACAAAAGTCAAGAAATTATGTGTAAAAATGCAATGATGGATCTAGGAACGAGTGTGTTCAAGCTTATGTAGGTTTGTCACGAGTTAGTACACTAGAAAACCTACACATTTGATAAATTTTTATCCGGCAATCCGTTAAAGCAAACTCGGGAGCTATTGTAGAATATAATCAACTGAGATCTGTTTTCAAAGCTCAGCTATCACAAATCCATTCCGAAAAAAAGGCTGTGAAAATTCACACGATGGACTATACCTAATATCATTGATGACAGAATTATGATTGCGAGGAATCAGAAAGTATACATAGAAAATATACGGCCTCTGCAATGACGATCATGTTTCGTGTTATGCTAATGTAATATTGCAATGTGTGTTTCGTTGTGTAAGTATCAGACAACAAATACTGAAAAATAAAGTAAAAAACGCATTGACTGATGCTATCTGCGCGTATCTGAGCATAAATGTTGCAATATTCCAGCGGTTAAAAGATCTGTCGGAGAACGCTTCGAAGAACGAACACAACAAGATGTTTCGGAATTTTTCACGTCTTTAATATCGACGTATTCCAAAATCAATGATGTATTAGAACTCGAATTGAAGCACGTAAGATCTTGTTCAAATGCCAAATGTATTATACAATTATTATAATATAACTACGCTGGAAAAGAGTTGTTTGCTAATATTACCTATACAGTCGACGTTAAAAAGGAAAAAAAATGTCACTCTGCAAACTTTGATTGATTTAGAATTTTAGAAATGGGAACGATAAATGGCAATTGTAAGATAAAATACCGTTCTGAAAAAGAAAACCATAATCGAATGACGTGACTTTATCCGTCTTACGACGAATACTGTCACGATTAATAAAAAAAAAGTGCAAGATAATAAGCGCTATTTTATGAGGTCGGAGAAATGAATCGAAATTACACATATATGTTGAGAGCAGACAAAAAGTGTGGAATGGTTTTACTCTAATGATTTACAAGTTATCAAGAAGAAATGGCCGAAAGGAGCACAAGGGGCATACATGTTGTTCTTTGAGCAGATTAAGTAAGTTTGGAAATAACTTTTACATATAATGACACTTTCTTGGAATAGAACGGAATTCTTCTGATACATTAACTGTTCGGTACCCTTATCGTTTATGGCGTCTAATCATATCGTCTTAAATAAAGTTTGGAAAGCAGGGAAATTCTCATTTTTCTCGACTAAGTGCCCTCGAAACAATCATACCGCGGGAACGCTTGGAACGGTGATCGCATGGTCGTGCCATCACAAATTCATCCTGCACGCAGCAAGATCCAACATTAACCTTAATAAACTATTGAGGTTTATAATTAAATTTTATTTTCAGAATATTGAAACAATCGTCTGCTTTGACGCTGTATAGGGACTGTAAGCTTATTGTCATAAGTGGTATAAATAAATAAAGCATCGGTTGCTCCGGCGCCGTATAAACGCTGTCATAAACGCTGCATTAAAACATCGACTAGTACTGTATAACGGTTGCCGTAAGCGCGGAAATAATACATCGGCTGCTCGGACGTTGTAGCCCGCCGTAAGCGTCATTACGGCGGCCTACAGCGTCAGAGCAGCTGATGTATTAAAACGAATGCAATAAAGTTCTGGCTTGCCTAGGTATCGATATATTACTATGAATAATAAAATCTTCTTACAGTAATCGAAGAACTTCATGATATTTCAGAGTATTATTAAGAAATGAATCTCTATGTTAAAGATCGTATTAAAATCAGAAAGAAAATGTGGTCTCACGAGAATGAGCGATGACCCAGATTTTAATGGGTCATGTGCTTTAAGGCCTATCTTTTTACAACGTAACGCGTCACCGATTTGTGCGTATTGTCGTGCGGATATGGCGATGCACACGCTGTTGTTTTACCCATCTTGAACCACGGAGAAGACATCATTTTTTTGTGCAATTGAGGCTCGATGTCCTTGGCACATACGGCTCCATTGTCAAGACGGCTATGTGCTCCGCTGCGTGTTGGAGTTGCGTCCCTCGCGGATTTCCGTCATGCGCAAGACGGAACGGGCCGAATGGGAGCGACAGGCCCTGAAGAGGCAAAGAGCTCTTTTAGCTCAGAACTGTCTGGGGTCTGACGACAACCAAGTGTAAAAATGTATATATACAATATATATCATTAATAAATCATTTTTAGACGTTTTGGCCACAATCTGGCCATCTTCAGTAAAATCACAAATATTCTTAAAACGCAGACTTACATATACCTGACTGAGATATTCAATTGGTGACATGAAACCACTGACATCTCAGTACATAAAAGGGGTGTAATCATTGGGCAATTAGATAGAATATTGTTTTTATCCCATCCAAAATTTCAGGAAAAAAACATTTCTGTCTTAGTTCACACTCTGTTAATAAATGAGTTATCCTCTTGAATTCATTTTTTCAACAGAATTAAAAATCAGAATTAAAACTTTAGAAAATAGAACGAATTTAGATAACAATAGTGAATGTAATAATAATGAAAGCGATTCTAACTCTAATTTAAAGAAAAAGTTTTTTATAATACCATATTTAGTAAAGTATCGGAAAAATTTTAAAAATTATCACATAGTCAAGGCTTTAATATTGCTTACAAACCTATAAATAAATTGAATAGATTTATTAAAACTGGAAAAGATTGTTTGTGTAAAGAGGACTTGTAGAGTAGTCTATAAAATAAATTGTTTAAATTGTGAGTCTTTTTATGTTGGCCAAATAAAAAGGAAATTAAGAATAAAAGAACATAAGGCTGACATAAGAAGATTCACATTGGAGATGTCAGTGGTTTCACGTCATCAGTTGAATGAGATGCACGAATTGAATTGGGATAATATCAGAATTTTAGACACAGAACAATCATTATTGAAAAGAAGAATTTCTGAAATGATATACGTAAAAAGTCAAATAAGTATCAATAAGCAAAGTGACACTGAAGTTTTGTCCGATGTTTATCTGCCTTTTCTAAAGAAAGATCTCTATCACTTAATAAATAATTCTAGAACAATCTAAACTTTTGACATACTCGTATATATAAATAGAGGTAACATATGTGATATGACAAATAATAATACACAATGACACGACGAATTTCCATCTGCGTAAAGGAAGTGCTTAAAATTCATCATTTTTTTCTGTAAAACAGAAACGATTTAATTCTCATATAATTGACTAGAAGATGTTAATTTTGATAGGTTAATTTTTTAAATTAGAATCTGGAAATTCTTGTTCTACATAATTTGCAATATGACAATTGGCGCTGCAACATTGTTGTATGATGTACCTTCACAAGACGAAAGAACACATTTATAAATACATAGTTACACGACGGCTGAATTTAATGTCAGATGTATGTAATTCTGCGTTTTAAAAATATTTGTGATTTTACTGAAGATAGCCAGATTGTGGCCGAAACGTCTAAAAAATGTTTTATTAATGTAATGATATATTAAATATCACAAACAATATCTTGTGCTGTGGTTTTATGCTCTTCTTTTTGTAAGTTTTGATTTATAAATCACGTTCGTTTTAATTATTATATATAAATAATAATAAATTTTTTATGAAGCATTATTTTCTACTCTGAAAAATGTATGAGTTTTTTAAAAATAATAGACGGTTACTAATATTGAAATATGATTTTACATTATAATTTTTATAGCAATACACCTGTGACAGCACTGGAAGAAGAAACTGCAGAGAAAGATAAAAACACAATTCAACAAGAAGAAACGAACAGGTTTTTTTAACTTTTATGTATCTTTTGATATTCTTTTTTTTTTTAATAATAATGACAGCTTTCATAATCTATATCTGTAATCTATTATAATATATATCATGTTGCCGAATACATATTTTATTTTTTATCAAGAGAGAATATTAAAAATCTCACGTACATTTTAGTAATATCCAATCATTAGAAGCAATGTTGCTTATGCATGAACGTTGAGATTGCTACACCGTAAGTTTTTATTGATAAGTAATCACATAAATGCATTTTGATTACCATTTTGCTATTATTCTCTTAATTCATTTTAACACAAAGTAAAATATAAATGTAAAACTAAAATACTTCCATATTTGTATAACACTATTACATAATATATTTTGATTGATTTATTTAATCTTTTGTAATAAATCCTTAATATATCTTTTTTAATATATGTTTTGATATCTATTTCTTTTATTACATCTTTCTTTTTAATATATGTAATATATTTCTGTAATGTTATATTATTTCTTTGTATATAGGAGCACATCTACCAGCACATATTTCTCAACTAAGGCAGAAACTCCGAAGAAGAAGAAGTTAAAAGAATGAAATTTAAAATTACAAGCAAAAAATAAAATGCTGTGCGAAAGAATTAGACGACCGAAAAAAAATAGAGGATGGAAAACACAATAAAAAATAAGCAAGATTCTAAGGATCAGTTCGTTGACTAGTAAGTTGACAACTAATAACTTGTAAATTACTATCTACAAATGTGCAATTATTATCTGCACAGATTGATACCCAAATTAAAAACAAATATGTATATATTAGGTGTTGGAATTAATTCGTAGCGTTTTTTTAATGAAAGAATGTTATTTATTTCACATGAGCATTAAAAAATACATTAATGAAAGTACTTCCCATCACTTTCTACTACTTTTGACCATCTTTCGGGCAGTGAATGAATACCGCGTCGGAAGAACTGTTCATCTTTAGATGAAATCCAGGAATCGAACCATTTTGTACAATCTTCGTAAGATGTGAACTTCTGCTCGCACAAGCTATGAGCTAATGATCGAAACAAGTGGTAGTCGCTAGGTGCAATATCAGGAGAATACGGCGGGTGCGGTAGCACTTCCCATTTAAGTGTTTCCAGGTATGTTTTTACCGGTTTTGCAACGTGTGGGCGAGCATTGTCGTGCAGCAAGATGACTTTATCGTGTCTTTCGAAGTATTCCGACTGTTTTTGCTTCAATGCACGGCTCAAGCAGTTTTAGCAGTTCGTAGTATATGACACCCTTCTGATCCCACCAAATACAGAGCAGGAGCTTTGAGCCATGGATATTGGGCTTTGCCACTGATGTTGATGGTTCGCCGGGCTTAACCCATGACTTTCTGCGCTTTGGATTGTCATAATGGATCCACTTTTCGTCACCGGTAACAATCCGATGCAAAAAACCTTTTCTTTTCTGCCGTTGAAGCAGCAGTTCGCACGTGAGAAAACGTCTCTCAATATCCCTTGGTTTCAATTCATATGGGACCCAATGTCCTTCCTTCTGGATCATGCCCAAACTTTTAAGACGTTTTCCTATTGTTGAGAAGTCAACTTCCAATGACGTAGATAATTCTTTAAGTGTTTGACATGAGTTTTCATTGAGCAGTGCCTGCAAATCGTTATCTTCAAATTTTTTCGGCTGACCAGGTCGCTCCTTGTCATCCAAGTCGAAATCACCAGCTTTAAAACGTGCAAACCACTTCCTACACGTTTGCTCAGCCAGAGCATGTTCACTATACACATCCACTAAAATACGATGAGCTTCAGCTGCACTTTTGTTCATATTAAAGTAATGAAGCAAAACTCCCCGCAAAAACACTTTATCTGGCACAAATTTTGACATATTCAATGAATTATACAGTATTGTTATTTATGATTTCAAGAAAGGTTATGTACGGCAAATGACGTCCTATGATAGATGTTTACAATGTATACAGAACTATAGGTAACAACGAAATAGTGTACTGCTTGTGCCATCTCTTGTAAAACGCTACGAATTAATTCCAACACCTAATAATATATACTACCAAATTTAAACAATTTGCATTACGATTATATTTTTCAAACCCGCGAAATTATCGACAATTTTAAAAACAATTCATATTACCTTTTGTGCGCGGTCTTTAAACATTTACACAAACATGGCAAATTAAATAATAATAAAATTTTTTATGTTTTAGCAGTAAAATTAAATTCAGTATCGCCATTGTATACTGTATATTGATAGGGAATTAAAAATTTCCAGTTTGCTTTTGTATTCATGGAAACAATATGCAAATTTAATGTATTAAAACCTATTAAATTTGATGTTATTCACAAGTTACAAAAGTATGATGATATTTAAAATTTAGAAAATTCTTACAAATATGAGATAAAAATATGATGTAATATAAGAATATTTTTTACAATGACTAAAAGTTCCATTTATGTTTTATTTAATGTTTTCCTAATTCGAAAATAGATAAATGTTTTATTTATCTTGTTAGTTATAATTGTAGTATGGCTTTAGATTTGTAAGCATATATTTCGTACAATGATTTTCTCTACTCTACATGAAATGCGACTTAAACGGCAGCGTACAATGTAAGATGGCGAGTTAATATACAATTACACTAAGACGCGGCGACTTCGCTGTGGTGAGAGGGCCTCAGCCTTTCGGCATGTGCTATTCGCTCGAGATCACGTTGTCAGGAATCGGCAACTTTACAGAATTTCTACGATTGTCTCATCAGTGATTCCTCCTTCTCGTCCTTCGATAACTCCTCTCGGCTCCTTGCGGTATCCCACTCAGCTCACTTTACTATCGGTAGCTCGTGATAGATCCTGCGTCCTCTTACAATCTGTCCACGGCTCATGCCACAACGCAAGCGATTTCGGCTGGCTCCGGCGGAAGACGCACGGGCCGCGCTGTTTTTCAGAAGCGAGACCTCACGAAGCCTGATTGGCCGACGGTAGCGATGAGTAGTATAATAGTGGTGGTTCTAACTCAGGTCCTCTGAGGGGGGCGCGCAACGCGGGGGATACTCGTAGGCGCGGGGGAGAAGGCGCGGGGGAGAAGGCGCGGAGGAGAAGGTGCAGGGAGTACTAGTAGGCGCGGGAAGTACCAGCGCTATCGATGTTTACTGATATGATGAGTCCCAGCGCTATCGGTGTTTACCGATATGATACCCACACCCTGCCGCAGGCGTCAGCGCTAGCGTCGGCGCCATCGTCGTCACCCCACACCCCGTCACAGACGCCAGCGTAACAACAGCCACCGCAGATTCTGCGTCTATCCCAAAAAACGCGTTTCAGACAGCCATCGCGGAGTCCACTCCCTAAATGCGTGGCAGTATTATAATGAACAAGAAATATTAAAGAAAAAAAAGAAAGAAAAAAATATATAATAAAAAAAAATATTCTTACCTTCTCCACACCCTCTCTCTCTCCGTCCTCCTCCTCCTCCTCATCCTCTTCCTCCTCCTCCTCCTCTTCCTCCTCCTCCTCCTCCTCCTCCTTCTCCTCCTCATCTTCCGCTGAATTCTTATTCCTCTTCCTCCACAGACTCATCGAAATTGTCGATGAAGTGGTTGAAAGCAATTCTATTAATGCTCACATGAGTGGGATCGTCCATCTCATCGGCAATCTCGATGAGGCGATGGAACAGTCTTAATTGATCTACATGTAATTGAGTGAGATCAACTATGATATTACTCTGAATCTCCTCTGAGAAAGAGGAGGAGACGTTCTCCTCTTCAGTTTCTTCTTCTTCCACTTCCTCTTCCACTTCTTCTTCCACTTCCTCTTCCACTTCCTCTTCCACTTCCTTTTCCGTTTCCTTTTCCATTTTCTCTTCCTCCACAGCCTCATCGAGATTGTCAATGAGGTGAATGATCTCAAGCATGTGCGCATTAATAGAATTGCGTTCAAACACCTGGAATAATCCTAATTGATCTACATGTAATTGAGTGAGATCAACTATGATATTACTCTGAATCTCCTCTAAGAAAGGGGAAGAGAAGGAGGAGGCAGTCTCCTCAACTTTTTGTTCTTTTTGCATGTTATAGCTGCACAGTAAAAAAAAAATTATCACTTCACTTAATCACAGAAAATGTGCAATAATATTCTACCATTAACGTTAAATGATAGAATATTGTTGCACGTTGGGGAAAAAAAATATCACTCACGTTTAACACGTCTTGCGCGCGGACAAAGCAGAACAAAGACTGACGTTGAGAATCGATCTTTGCCGTTGAGAAGCGAACCTGCCTAGGATCTATAGGGAGGCAATTGTATATAAAACACTTTAGATCATAAGTGCCGTTACGAAAAGTTATCGCTATAGCACGTTGAGATATAGTATGAATGGATGGATGGATGGATGGACGGATGGAAAGTAAAGAAAATACATACATAATGATATGAACAGAAAAAAATTGTATTTTATTCACATCGTTTTATTACGTCGTTTCTTTTTTGTTATTAAAAAACTAAAACCAATAGCTCGCAATCAACGAGCTGATGTTTTTTAAAGATATCACTATCGCGTATAACGTTTTTGGACGCGATGTTGGAGAATCGCGTATACTTGGCATCAACCATATCGACGAGTCGGGTTAATCGTTTTAACGTTCCATCGACGATACATCCGTCAAACTCAAACATACGTCATAGCGTCGTTTCGGTCATCATCATGCGTACGGACAAAGAATTGAGATGTACGAGCGTAGCATCGTTCAGCATGCAAACGCTGACAATTAGCGATCCAACGCTAATAAAATTGTCCTTGTATTCGTTTCGCAGCATCTTGTAAATATTCCATCGCTGCTCGTAGAGGCCCTTTCACGTTTCGAGAGATAGCAGCAGTTTATGTTCGCGATGATCTCCCAGGGCGATCTCCATGTAACTCGGTGGACCAACCTTGATTCCAATTTCCAAAAATTTGTAGCTCGTAGTCGTCAGATCGTAACGTCTGCCCAATAAACGCACCTTGCGATGCTCCATGCTGTGTACATACATAATGTTAAAAACATTTCTTTTGTGTATAGAATGTTAAAACTTACATATTACTGCACTCCTTCTTCGTTTCGTATGATGCGTTGCTGTTTTCAGCGAAGTACATTTTTTTTTAACCGTTCGTACAAGCGAGTATCGCAAGACTAATTGCACCCGCGTAAATTGCGATGTATATAAAACTTCTGGAATCGAAGAGGGAATAACTCCCCTCTTTTTTTAAGAATTGCGAACATGTCGCAACACGTTTTATCGTGTCTGTCTACATATTTTTTTGTTCGCGAGTTTATCAATGCTTATACTTTATGATTTATATTTCGATGATATCGATGACATTGGTGATGAGTACATTGACGACTTTGACGCCTTTTCTCCAGGACATTCCCAATATCTCGCTTTTTCCTTCGATGGCGGTGGACTTGGCGGACTTGGCGACAACGGACAGTATCCCTTTCGCTCGATTGATTTTCGGCGTATATATTCTTTTACTCGGTCCATGTCTTAACGCTCGTAACTTATGATTGAATGAAAAAAGTCTGATACACTGCCTATATACATTACATATATGTAGATCGGACATGTCGCGACAGAAGCGTTGATGTTTTTGGATACATACATACGTACATTCATACATATATATGTGTTCATACATATACGTTCATACATATACATTCATACATATATGTTCATACATATACGTTCATACATACGAGTACATGTATTACAAAGGAAAGGAAAAAAGAAATACGTAATAAATACGTTAACGTATTTTTATTTAAAAAATTCTTTTGCAACCACCAATTATATATTTTCAATAGATTTTGTAACGCGCAATTCTGAACATGTTGCCCATATCACATAGTATTAGCAACATCCAGCATGGTTAAAGATTCCATGTCTTCGTAAACTATATCCAAGGTCTCGATGAACATGCGTCCTCGCTCATCGTCCAAAAGCAAGTTCCACAACCACGTTTGTTCTTCGCGTCCTTTAACGTACACGATAGCATCATCTTCAAATACTGATCAGACGTTTAGCCTTGTTGTACGGGATTATCCCATCCTCCTATCACAATCCATGGTGAAAAGCAGTCACAACTAGAAAGCGCAAGACCTGTCGGATCTTGTCAAAAATTTCCATGGCACGGAACTCGTAAAAATGTAATGTGTGAGAACGATCGCCTGTTTCAGCATCATCACTTCCTTCACGATAAATTTCTTGTTATCGATGAATCCTTGTAGATCCACGAATGTTGGTACGAGCATGTTATCGAGAAGACTGCGATCGATTGCGATCGATTGCGACGTATCGTAGCTCTTATATCGTGTCAGAGGTGCATCTTAGGTGATTTTGCGCACAACGTTGGTCAATGAATTATACTGAATCACGCGATCGTGATGAGACAATAGGCTGTTGTATTCGCGAGTACATCCTCTTTATATTCAAATCGCACGTCCACGGTGCCACTTTTGACTGATTCGTTCTGTCGAGAGCAATCGATGATCACGAATGGACCATTACGTAAAAAAGTTGTAAAAAAGAGACTCGGCTCGAGATATTCGTATCCGTAGTAGCCCTTGCAGAAACGCGCGTACAAGTCGTACAGAATCGCACATCTGTTTCGATCAAAATCCAGATTCAAGTCAGCGTACGGATAACATTCCGAATTCAGGTAAAGTTTTGCATTAGTAATTTGCAGTCGTAGAATCGACTTAAATACTCGGACATGACGTTTTTTCGACCTGTTTGCATAGCGAAAAGAACGTAGCGCGGCTTCTCGAGCTGAGTAGTCGCCTAGATGGCCCACGAATGCTTGGTTGTGATTTGCAAGAGCGGAAATTCGTACAGATCCCACGAGCGAAAAGCCATGCTCAGATATCGTCCGATCTCCAAAGCGCGCAGCATCGACAACTTATTTCTCTCTCTCAATAACACGGGCGACATTCGCCACTGTACTTTGAATAATTTGAGCGTTGGCTCTATCGCCGGATCTCCCGTAAGACAATTGTTGTCGTTGCGCCCTCGTATTAAAATCAACTCGTGACGAGCGTTGATCACCAGGTTTGTAATCTTCGCAAAATCCTAGCAATACATAGAGCGTTACACAGAAATTAAAGTATCCAATAATAGTCTGCGCATCCCAGCCGGCATTCCGTAGAATCACGCTTCTGTCGGATGACACTCTTACATAGTTTTTGAGCGTGCTAGTTATGCCCATATTTCTGTTACGGTCAATCTCCACACCATTGAGTTCATATCGAATGTCATCGAATATGAACGCAACGTAATTATTCCCCAATGCCACATAAGCACTCTGGATCACTTTGTTCTTCGCCAGTTTTCCCTCCACATATAGAAAGCTTTCGTACGGCAGTGTGTACAGACCCTGTTGCTGTATGGGTATTCTTATTTCGTCGCTATACCCAAACGTTGTGTTGGCGAACGGGCTGTATGTGTGAGTCTCAATCTTGACGATGCGATCGTCGACTCGTCTTTAATGTTTAAGATATCAAATGTTGCGCACCGCGAATCCCAAAGACTTTAAAAATGTAACGTTCGACGCGCTGAGATTCTTCTTTTTTCTGATGCAGTTGGATGAGCGAGTGTTGCCGAGCTGGTGTCACCGACCTTATAAAGAATGCGTTATCTCTCTGCGTACGCTCTATTCCGTTCAGCACGAGCATCTCACGCTCACGTTATTACTGTCGCCGTCGTACGTGCAATCTAACGGTGATCTTATCTGCTAAAAAATCGAGCAATCGTCCGTTCTGATCGATGCGTAACGTTAGATTCGTAATGCTCCGTGCGATGATCAGCAGGTAAATGATTTGCGTTGGCCTCTCCGATATCTTATATCCTGGCGGCACGCTCGGCGAAAATTCATGTATCGTGTGCGCGCTTTTGCCGTTGCTGTATGCATCCGCGGTCACGTTACACTCTACGCGGATAACATTTACATTCATTATGTTGATCGACACGTCCGATTCATGTCACCTTCGCGGCTGCAATATACGCTTCGACAAGAATCCGAGCAGCGATCCAATGCTGTTGGACTTGTCAAAGTTTATTCTGTACGCACATCTAATCTCACATCTCATCATGTTGTAGTTTGCGCGGAGCGTAATCGGGTATTCTCCGTCATCATTATCATCATCAGTGTCATTGTTATTGTCACTACCCACTACATCAACGGTTTCAAATGCGTCGCGGTGCGGACGTTTTCGTAAAATCGCGCATTTCAGAAATTCATTTATGTCTCGCACTTCGTACGAACCCTCGAGAATTGTAATTTCCGCGTCGTCTTTGGTAAAATAAAATTTGTTGTTCGATTCGTTCACGTTCGGTATCGTGTGATAAGTCTCAAAAATCGCCAAACGAGCTCGTAATCTCCGTCACTCAAATCTATGGCGGAGAAGTAATTCGCCGCGATGACGGTGCTCTTTCCGCTCAGCGTAAGCATCAACATGACGGAAAAAAGCGTTCGACTAATACTAAGATTTCACAGCACCTCGTCGATCTTTTTAAATGCATGCGCGTCTACCATTTGTAGAAACTGCAGAACACATCTCCGTTTCTGTCCGCAGAAACTCTGATCGTACGTCTGATAGGACTCTATCGTCGTAGCACTGTTCTCGAAATATCGCACCAGTTCCTTAGGCAGTCGAAGATTACCGAAACTGTCAACATACATTACGCGATTCCTCTTCGCGTATGCTACTCAGTGAGTACCAGGTCCCATCGCATCGTTCAGATTCACGATACCGTTTCGGCGCACGCCGCTCATCGGTAACGTGTTACGAATGAAAACGCCTCTAAAGTATGATACACGCATACGTCTCGCGAATTCGTTCAATTGTACATTGGTAGTTGCGCCAGATGGCATTTTTATCGTCTTTTTGATATTTTTTTTTTCTTTGCAGCTACGCCCTGTCCACGTTTGTATGGACCGAGATATAGTCCGTAATTGTACGTAGCGAGATACAGTCCGTGACCCTGTTCCATCGCGCGATCATGACGTTGTAGCTCTTCGAGCTGACGTCGCGCGGCTCTGTTATCGTTTACCGCTTTCGCTACGCTGGCCGCTCCACCAATCAAGGACCCGAGTGCGCCCAACATTAATAAAAACGATAACGCACCACCGTCGGAAGTATCCTCTTTTTCGTCGTTTTTTTCTTCGTCGCCTTCTTCTTCGGTTTCATGCCCATGCTGATTTTGGTCTTGGCTTTCATTGCTGTCCAGACTGCAGCTGCGGCAGCTCTCTCGCTCAGAGCCGAATCTCTCGCAACGACGCACTAGTCGTCCTAGCACTTTATCGATGAGTACCTTATCCGCCGTATGTCTATGTGAGATCGTTGCTCCGAGAATACGCAATGTCGTGTTCTTGGATTTATGCCCGTGTTATCTCTGGCTAATCGCTTCGCAAGCCGAGTGCCCGGATGGCAAAATTGATAGCCTGGAATATGTAACTCGCGTTTATCGATTTAGCAGACCACCGCGCAACGCCGACATTCGCTACAATCCTTTATCTTCGGTGTGAGGCCGTCGATATGCGTCCGCTGCCATGGCTGATTGTAGTTGTTCATCGCAGCGACGATAAGTTCGAACCTCCGAATCTGCCTTCACGTGTTCCGAAAGCTTGTCCCAGATGTGTTCGATGTATTCACCGTACAGTACAATTCCGTGTAAGAGTACAACCTTCAGTATATATTGCAATTGCTCAGCGCTCAAGTCTCGAATATCGGAAAGATGACACAGCGCGAGATACATTTTGCTACTGCGCGATTCGCGGATTCGCGCGCCTTTAAATAAATAATCGTTCGAGAGTGCGTAGTCTTTAGTGTGAGCATGAAATTCGTGCTGCAACCGCTGACGATACGTGTCACAAACTGTGACGTGAAATCACAAATAATGGGAGGCAGTGCGGAGAAGCGCAAGCAACGAGCTGGTGGATCATCTACGATTGCTCGACGCTTCGCACCGAACGACAACGCTCACGACAACGAGATGTTGTCGATTATGGAGGAACTTCGCGAAGCCGGTCTTATTATAAATTAAATCGCGTATCGACGAAACGAGTCAGTCGAATGGCGTCAGCGAGACAAAAATACTTTTGTCCTTTGTGACGCTTCGAATCATGAAAAAGAGCGAAAAAAGAAAAATTAGCTCCGAGAGACGTCGACTCGTCGAGGAACTGCATGCTCCGGCGAAAAGAAATTTTCCACGAAGACGTATAGTTCGAGGATACGACGATATATGGCTGATATCGTTGAGATGCGTCCGTATTCGAGCTTCAACAGTGGCCATCACTACATACTCACCCTCATCAATGTATTGAGCAAGTACACGTGGGCCATACTGCTCAAGAACAAAGGTGGAAGCGAGACGGCTGATGCTATTGTTGAGATAATTCGAGCAAGTGGAAGAGGTTCAAAAAATTTACAAACGGATATGGGGAAGAAGTTTTACAACGCCGTGTGCAGAAAATCTTGAAAAAACACAACGTTAGTCACTATTCCACGTATTCGACGTTGAAAGCGTCGGTAGTCGAGTGGTTCAATCGTACGCTCAAAAGCGACATGTGGAAGATGTTTACACTCAACGGCAATTACAAGTGGATCGACGAGCTGCCGCGTCTTGTATCAGATTACAACGAGCGCAAGCATCGCATTATCAGCATGCGACCCGCCAACGTAATTCCCGCGATCGCCGAAAGATTCTTGGACACGGTGTACAGCGTGATAAAAATTGATGTTCCAGCAAAATTCAAAGTGAGCGATTCGGTACGCGTAAGCAAGTTCAAGACGATTTTTGAGGGTTACACGCCAAATTGAACCACCGAGGTGTTTACGATCGTTAAAGTGCAGCGTACCAATCCCGTAATCTATCTACTCGAGGACTATCGCGGAAAATCCGTCGCTGGTGCGTATTACGGGCACGAGTTGCATCGCGCTATTCATCCGGACGTGTATCTCGTGGAGAAAGTACTGCGTAGGAAAGGAGACAAGGTGTACGTCAAGTGGCTGGGATGGATCGCACAATTCATGGATACACAAAAACAATGTTATTTGATAAAATTTTTCGTGTATTTTTTTCTACATATAAAAATATATCAATATAAGTATATAAACGTATTTTTTTTTATTACTCCCCTGATGATTCATCATCATCTTCGTTTTGGAATTATACAAAATGTATAATTATTTGTAACAATTTATGTATGGAGCAGAATACATACATATGTAGTAATACATAACAGTAATACTTATATACTTATGTATTATAAAAAAAAAACATACGTAAAGTGTAAATCAAAAGAATAGACATAATAATACGCATAAATGATAAAAACATGATACACATAAAGTAAGAAAAGTAAATTAGAATACTAGTATATAATACGTATATAAATGAAAAAACATGCGACATGTATCATATATTATATTAGGTGCGCAACTAAGTTCTCGCTGTTATTTTGATGAAAATGCAACTTTATTGTGAAAAAATGGCTTGGAAATGGCTTGGCGAGTAACTCCTAATACTGAAGCAAGCTCTTCTTGCGTTTGGCACGGATCCTCATCGAGCAATGCCTCCAATTCAGCGTCTTCGAAGGTTTTTGGCCTTCCTTCACGCGGACGGTCAACATCGAAATCACCGTTTGAAGCGACGGAACCAATCTCGGCACGTTGTTTCATTTAGAGCAGCACCTCCGTAAACTTTTTGGAGCTCTCTATGCGCTTCAGCCGCCGTTTTCTTCGAATGAAAGAAGAAAATCAATACTTCCCGCATATGACGATTATTTGGCACAAAATCAGACATTTTCACACAACCAAAAGAATATGACGTAAAAACAAAATCACTAATGTTTCAAAGCGGTTTGTTTACCATATGTCTAAGCTTGGTTCATGACGTTTAGGTTATGTCAGAATCGATCAGCTTACTGCTGGAGCCATCTGTTGACAAATAGCGGGAACTTAGTTGCGCACCTAATACAATAATCGTAATACATAAAAAATAGTAATAATACTTATATAAATGTAAAAAAGAAGTATAAATTACAATAGTAATACATAATAGCAATATATACTACATATAATATATATAATACATATATTGTATTACAAAGGTATCCGCCAATGCCCCCATAACATCTCCGTTGAGTCTGGTATGACGTATCGTTTGTCGTCGTATGGACTCAGAGCAATTTTCGATTCGGATATCGTGTACGGACCTCATGTAATTTAGATCGTATACACGATTGATAGCGAGTCATTTCAATCTCTTCGTTCAAACACCGCGTGTAATCGTCGAACGTTATCGTTCGCGCTACGACGTTATTCTTTACGTCTATCGCCTTTTTAATGTCCTTCTTGCCATCCACTCTCACGTGTACATCTTCACTCTAAGTCCAATAAATTCAGTCATTAATACACCGTTGTTGTCATCCTTCATCAGGCCGAATACTTTTTTTGTTCGCGAGAGGTATACCGTACACGTTGTCTGCCAGATAATCGCTCGTGTCGAATCTAGCAATATCGCGTTTCATAATCTCATAAACATTATCGCATTCTATATAATAAATGAGACTATCCGTGTCAGTGTACATGATCCTGCATTTGTCGTGATACATCGGTGACATGTACTCGTGAGTCGATTGCGAGCTATTGGCTTTAGTTTTTTAATACGTATAAAAAAAACGATGTAATAATATGTGAATAAAAAAATTTTTTTTTGTTTATATCATTATGTATGTATTTTCTTTACTTTCCATCCGTCCATCCATCCATCCATCCATTCATCCTATATTTCGACATGCTATAGTGACTATAACTTTTTGTGACGCCACTTATGATCTAAAGTGTTTTATATACAACTGCCCACCTCATCGACAATCTCGATGAAGCTGTGGAGGAAGAAGAAATGGAAATGGAAACGGAAGAGGAAGTGGAAGAGGAAGAAGAAAAAACTGAAGAAGAAAGCGTCTCCTCCTCTTTCTCAGAGGAGATTCAGAATAATATCATAGTTGATCTCACTCAATTACATGTAGATCAATTAGAACTGTTCCATCGCCTCGAGATTGCCGATAAGGTGGACGATCTCAAGCATGTGCGCATTAATAGAATTGCGTTCAACCACCTCATTGACAATCTCGATGAGGCTGTGAAGGAAGACGAATAAGAATTCAGCGAAAGATGAAGAGGAGGAGGCGGTGAAGGAAGAAGAAGAGGAAGAGGAATAAGAATTCAGCAGAGGATGAGGAAGAGGAGGAGGACGGAGAGAAAGAGGGTGTGGAGAAGGTAAGAATATTTTTTTTTATTATATATTTTTTTCTTTCTATTTTTTTTAATATTTCTTGTTTGCGTTATAATACTGCCACGGATTTAGGGAGTGGACTCCGCGGTGGCTGTCTGAAACGTATTTTTTGAGATAGACGCAGGGTCTGCGGTGGCGGCCTGAAACGCACTTTAGAATGGATGC
>NW_011627072.1:116100-132008 GCF_000204515.1 Acromyrmex echinatior | reverse complement strand
GCTGGGGAGGAAGAAGAAATGGAAATGGAAACGGAAGAGGAAGTGGAAGAGGAAGAAGAAAAAACTGAAGAAGAAAGCGTCTCCTCCTCTTTCTCAGAGGAGATTCAGAATAATATCATAGTTGATCTCACTCAATTACATGTAGATCAATTAGAACTGTTCCATCGCCTCGAGATTGCCGATAAGGTGGACGATCTCAAGCATGTGCGCATTAATAGAATTGCGTTCAACCACCTCATTGACAATCTCGATGAGGCTGTGAAGGAAGACGAATAAGAATTCAGCGAAAGATGAAGAGGAGGAGGCGGTGAAGGAAGAAGAAGAGGAAGAGGAATAAGAATTCAGCAGAGGATGAGGAAGAGGAGGAGGACGGAGAGAAAGAGGGTGTGGAGAAGGTAAGAATATTTTTTTTTATTATATATTTTTTTCTTTCTATTTTTTTTAATATTTCTTGTTTGCGTTATAATACTGCCACGGATTTAGGGAGTGGACTCCGCGGTGGCTGTCTGAAACGTATTTTTTGAGATAGACGCAGGGTCTGCGGTGGCGGCCTGAAACGCACTTTAGAATGGATGCGGGGTCTGTGGCGGCGGCGGTGGCGCTGGCGCCTGCGGCAGGATGTGGGGTGATAGCGATAGCGCCGACGCTGACGCTGACGCCTGCGGCAGGGTGTGGGCATCATATCTGTAAACACCGATAGCGCCGGAACTTCCCGCGCCTCCCCTCCCGTGTCTATCAGTACTCCCCGCGCCTTATCCCCCGCGCCCCCCTCAAAGAACCTGAATTAGAACCGCCACTATACTGCAATGTTACTTGACGCGGAATCCGAATTTCGCCAGTAGTCGTCCCTTAAAGAACTGCTCTCGTTTCTCGCACAGAATTTTTCCGACCTCTTCCGGTCCCCTCGCATAAATCTTAGACCACTGTAATCCTCTTTGCGGGCGTTTTACTGGATCCTCCGGAGAAGTTATATCATGCATCAATGCCGGAAGTATTTCGGCATTATTTTTTCTTTCTGCAAGACATGGTTGGCACTAGAATGGCGTAAACAATAGATGCAGGCAGCAAATAAAAAAAATGATACGACCTGCATTTCTTCCGCCACAGGGAGTGGTCTAGAGCCTCTTCAATGACGATCGTTTTCAGTGGTCTTTTTCCTTACTAGCAACCGGGTGAGATAGCTTCGACACAATCAACGCACATAGCTATCGATTCTAGCTCTGATTAGCTCTAGGCGCCAATTCTCGCAAAAAAATGATGTAAAAAAAAAGTAAAGAAAAAAAAGTAAATAAAAATAAATAACTTAAGATGGTGCATAAACATCAGCGCCCGCATGCTTGTTGCCCGCCCTCACGAGTCAGGAGTACCCATGATTCGCTCGGTATATTTGCGACAAAGTGTCGGACGAAAACGTCACGTCACAACTCCCTCTTCCTCGGAAAGGACCTAGGAGATCTCACAAGCGTCGTCAGTTGCTTCTCTCTAACAATTTACTCTCAAATCGAAGAGATGACATGCCAAGAAACCAACGCAATTGTTTAAGATTATATGGCACGGGATTGGCTCCTTCTTGACTGTTAAGCCCCACTGCACAATGAATCCCAAATTCCACATCTGCGAACGACAGAATTCACACTTGTCGGGATCAATAGTGAGAAAAAGGTCGACATGACAATTACTATATCATCCAAATACGCGAATGCGTGTGATTTCATCTCTGGACCGATTAACTTATTTAACAAGCATTGGTCGCAGGCGCTCCCGTACAGGAGAGTATTCTTGGAAAGTAATAAAAGTCTTTATCTGACACACTAAAAACGGTAATCTCTCGACTCTCCCCAACCAGGGGAAAATATTTGAAAGTACGCCTGGCTCAAGTCGAGAGTTGAGATATACTGAGCAGATCGCAATTTATCCAATATTCATATTTAATAACGGATATCCTTTTTAGATACGCTCATTCATTTTACGAAAGTTCAGGCAAAAACGGTACTTGCCATTCGGCTTTTTCACCATTACAATCGATCATTCGCTAAACAAGGGTTCAATGATTTCGGCAGCTAATATTTTGTTCACTTCTTCGCGCATTGCATTCTTTTCACTTTCGAAAAAACTAAATAACAACGTTGCTTAACGGCGGATGCGAATCGACGTCAATTTTATGCTCAAAAGAAGTGACACCGGGATCTGCGATAGCCTTCAGAATTTTACTAGAAATTCTTTTAAGCATAACTTCTGCTCGACGATTAACTCGGAGAGTCCACAGTAAGTGCAGCCCGTCAAAGGACCACTCCCAGGATCGGATCGTAAAATGCCACTCTGAGTAAGTAAAATCGATGAGGAATCGATCGATTCTAAACGCATATAAAATATCCATTTCTACAGTACACGAAATCGCTAAATTCGGCAACAAACACACGTTCATTTCTCTTTGTAGACCTTCCAGTATCAGAGGAGCAGCTCTATTTCCTCATTAATTTCTGCTATTTGCCCATTCGAGATGCGTATTCGGACATCCCGCGCGGAGGTCGTCGATAGCTCCAGATCTCGAAAAATTTTAATTTCTTCATCATCGAAAATAGTTCGACTGGACCTGGAATCAACTAAAGCTAGCAACGATTGATGTTGAACGAAGATGTGAAAATATCACAAAGACGGACCACGAATGGTCATCTATGAGTATTCTAACACGTTAACTTGAGATAGATTGCAACCGAATAGGCAGAAATCGCGGAGGCTCGCACAAGCGACTCGCTTATGCATTTCCTGAATACGTCGAATAGGTTTTATGCGTGATATAATAGGTTTTTTGCTTGCTGCAGCGGAATATAAGCAGCGCATCTGCGCGCAAAATGGCCGGCCTTTCCACAATTCCAGCTTTTTGCTGTGTTCGCAGGACTGGTTGAAGAAACGGCAGTTGTCGCCCGATCTGAATCCATGATAGATGACTCCCGCAACGCGCGAAGAATTTCCTTTCTTCGCTCCAGGACAGATAACCCGGCACGGTAAATTCGGTCGTCGCGACAGTCGAGCTACGTAAACTCTTTTTCGGACGATTCGCTAAATCAGATAGCAATGCTCGCTCAGGGATCGACGGGACACAGTATCGAGTCGCGGCATCTTTGCTTGCATCAAGGCGCGTTCGTCATTCTAAAGCTGCGAAATCATGGAACTGTTCCCGTTGTATGATTGTCTATAGTCTCTGCAATAGATTTCGGTGCACGTAGTTTAGCTGTTCCTTCAAACTCCATGGGGGTCAAGCCAGTCGAACATAGCTCGCACGCAGGTTAGATAGTCGGCCACCGACTCCAGTTGCTCCTGCGTACGCTGCCAAATCTCCTCGCGAAGTGCGATCTGAAAGTTCGCGTCAGCGAAACGCGCACGCCACGCAATCACGAACTCGTCCCACGTCCGCCATTCCTCCCTTTCCTTTATTTTACGATAATATAGGGCGGTATCTATCAAGAAAAACAGATATCTCAGAATATCCTCGTCTGATATTGAGAATAAAGCGCGATACTCATCCACTCGCATCAAGAAAGCTTCCAAATCGCTTCCGCGTACCTCCGAGAATGTTACATTCCATTTACGAAGCGAATCATATATCTCGTGTACCGAGCTACACGCGGTCAGGTTTCTCTCATCCTGCAGCCAGCGCGGGGGCAAAGGGGCGCGATTCTCTCACCTTTTACCCTGACGCGCACGAGATTCGGCACTCTCCGCGGTAAACAGAGTAGGGCTCTCGGGGCGCATCGATTTAGGAATCGGAGGGTGTAACCGCGAGGCCGCGAGGTCTTCCGCGCTCGAAACGCTCGAGCCATCGCGCTCATCGAGTGCACACAAACTCATATCAGAGCAACCGATCGTATAACGCGGGCATATTTTCCTCGGCATCCAATCCCTGCTGTCCGAGAGTTTCTTTCAAGCTATCCGCTGACAGTTGAAATATCCATAAGAATCGCGTCGGTCTCTCCGACATCTCGGCAGTGGCTGCTACTTCGCAATGCCACACGAAAATAGCAGAATCAGTCTCGAGATAAACACGAAAACCCTGATTTCAACCAAACAGCAATCGAAATATGCGCGCCTGATGGATTTTCTCCTCGCCTTATTTGTCCTTAAAATTTGAAATGACCTGTTACATGGGAACCTTGAATAATCTCGTCAGCAATTAGTTAAAACAGTTGTTCGGTAGCGAGAAACAACTACACGTAGGAGATGTGAATTTACCGCAAAGGCACAGAGAGGCCCCTTATCAACGCGAAAATCATGCCGGCAAACACGAATACCAACACATGTAGCAATATCGGCAAGAATGAAAAACAGAGTGAACTCGAGACAATAACGTAAAATAATAGGCGCAATTGTCCGCTTTAAAATACGTGAAAATCTTCGAAATCTAATTTCACACATAGCATCGAAATTTCAGAATTTTTCTTTGATAAATTTAACGACGATAATTCTCCAAAATCGTGACGCGCACAATACACTGTTGAAAAAAAGTTAGATTAACACACGAGAAATGTATCAAAAAAATACAAAGCACAAGAAATCTGGAGACACTAGTAATGTCTCGGCGTTGAGCTACGCGCAGCGACACTACCATAGCTACTTTACGCGAGCTGGCGAGTTGCGCCAGATCGAGATTATCTCAATAAGGGCTGAACCGATCAAGTTCTAAGTGTGCTCAATCGATTGCGACCGGTCAGGATATATAATGAAAGTATTTTTATTTTTTCTACGTACTCTACGAGCGGAGGTATTAGACGCAAAACTAAAACTTACAAATCTGAAATTTTTATATTAAGAAACGTCGTCCTCGTAGTCGCCGCTACGGAGTGAGGAAAAATTCCTTTTGGAATTTTTGGCGTAAGAGGCAAATGTGCTGACAATGCATGGTCACATTACACATGTTTGTTTTCGGTGGCTGATGATGAACTAGTGTACACTTTTGGAATTGAAGTGAGATAGTTTAGATTAGGAAATCCGTTACATCGATGACATAAAGAAACACGTAAGTGAAGCTAAAATAAGTATTTCCTGCTTCTGCAATTACATAAATTCTTTATTGTAAAAATACATTTTCTGCTTGAAGAATACAAATTATTTCCTATATAATTTTTGTTTTTACAGCAGAGAATTTGTCCTGGTTAGGTATATTTGTTTACTTTAAAAATACAAATTATTTTATATAAAACACAAATTCTCTGCTTAAAAACAAATTTTCTACTGTAAAAACAAAAATTATAGAAAATATTATATTAGGTGTTGGAATTAATTCGTAGCGTTTTTTAATGAAAGAATGTTATTTATTTCACATGAGCATTAAAAAATACATTAATGAAAGTACTTCCCATCACTTGTAAAACGCTACGAATTAATTCCAACACCTAATAAATATTATAAATTTTTAATTAGAGGCAAAGGCAAGTATATACAGTTGTCAGCAACACGGGCTGCTCTTGATTGTTGCGACGCAAAAATGCACGTGTGGGATTAAACACAGATTATTATGAGAATCTTCGTGGTTATATTACGACTTTATCGAAAGGTAAGATATTTTCAGATTCTCTCACACTTTTCCTATAGATGTATTAATTTCTTTTTCCGTGTAGAAAGATGTTCCTATTCGAGCAAGGTGTTTATGCACTCGTAAAATGTGTATCACAGAAAACTTAGAATCAACCAGAGTGACGATTATTGATGAAGATTATAAGATAATATACGAAACGTTAGTCAAATTGCAAAATTCAATTAATTACAATACGACGTAAATTGTAAATTGTAAAATAAAAGAATTATAATGCAGGATTTACAATATAGAAGTCGTAGCGGTTGTAGAGTCTTATTTTCTACAACTCAAGACTCTATGACCGCTTTTGTATTAAATATATATTTATGTATACGATAGAAATTTTCTATGCTATAATAGGTTTTCAAGAATTATGGAAAAAGACATGAAGGACGTGATGACGAATATTTTAGATATATAAATTAAACTTCTCACAATATTCTCGGATAAAACGATCTTGGTAGGTCACAGTGTTGATTTAAAGCTGCTATACGATACCGTCGTGGATACTAGCGTCATGTTTCTGCATAGAAATGGATATCCGCAAAAAAGAGCATTGACTAATTCTATAATATTTAATTTTATAGGTAGCGTAGATACGACTTGGACAGTAGGAGCAGTCTTAGAAAAGAGATTACAATCCCGATATTTAATATATATTATTTATGTTGATTAAGTCAGATATCATTTGTATCATTAAATACATATTTTACATCTTATTATTGAATTTTATATTATACTAGTATATAAAATTCAATTTCTCTTACCTCATTCTCCGCTGGACTTGTTATCTAATCTTATTTTGCATTACTAGTAAAGCATGTTTCTGCCCATGGGCAGACAGGCAATCCGATTTACTGATGTGTAAGTTGCGGGAACACTCATTGATCTCGACTTAGAATTTCTTTTTAAAGTATCACGATTGTTGTATACTACTTACAACTTTAAAGATAATTTTAAAGATAAGATAATTAAGATAATTAATAAGATAATTAGATAAGACTATTAGATTTTTAAGATAATTTTTTCTTTCTTTGTTAAAGAAGAGCAATTATTCTGATATAATATTTGTTATGTAGGTGAAAGAGCATGAATGAGGATGGACTGAGAATTAAATATATTAGCCAAATTGTTAAGGATTTTTTATTAATTTTTATTAATTAAAATGTATAGATTTTTTTAATCTGGGCATTTCTACACCCTCCGTGACTTCCGCGGCCTCCACGTCTTCCGTGGCTTCATCGTCCGCCTTCCTCATTCGGTACCCACGGCTGTTGGGGCTCTGTCTTCTTCTGACTTCTTTGCCAACGTCTCGCTGTAATAAATTTGAAAGTTGAAAATGAAAAAATAAAATTTAGTATTTATATAAAAACTTATTAGATTTGGGTAAGTTAATTTTAATCATTTTAATATGACATATATGTAAATTTTTATAAACTTTGAAAAAAGTTAATAAGTTATTATTAAAATATATAAAAATAACTTGAAATTAAGTTTACATTAATTAATATACTAATTATCCAATTCTATTTACTTAAGGTAATTACTATACTATAAGGTAAATACTATTTACTATAAGGTAATTTTTACTTACGTTTTTCTTGTGGAGCGACAGCCAGCGCCGCTGGTCCCGGCGCGGGCGGCTGTGACCCTGAAACTATTATGTCCTTATTATGTCCTTTAATATAGCTAGCTCGACCCTCAGAGCCGCTAGTTCTAAATCTTTTGAATCGTCCGCCATTGAGTTAAAAGAAAATCATGAAAAATAACTTCATAAATGAATATATAAATTTTGTTATAATAAAATAAATTATTACGTCTACTTACATGTTGTCTACGTCGGACATTTTTACTTCTTTTGCTTTTCACGGATCATGACGGACATGGTGGAATTATAAAAGGTGAGCTATTCTCCTAAAAGTAGTGGAGAGCGAACAGCCAATCATGGGAGACCCATTGAAAATCCAATATGGCTGTATTTACTGTTTCGGAGCATACGGTGTTATATTTAATAAATAAACGCTTCGTAATTGGTTGACAAGATATGTCCTCCCACTCTTTGCCACCATTATGCCATTAATAGTTTACCTTCTATAATTCCATTATGAACGGAGATAGTTCGCGCCTTTCGAATATGATCAAGTTTATTAACCTTTAATTTGAAGCATCGTGATTGATCCACCATTTTTTAAAATCACATTGTAACAATGCACTCTTAAACCGCATTGTACCCAGCGTCAACGCCCGAATGTTGGATACAATGACCCCTGGTCACTTGCGACCCATGAGAGCGCGGTGCGCGTCTAAAACACAATTCACAGGTCACAGCCGTTTGGCAAGAAGCCGAGAATGTCCGCGGAAAGCCAAATGACGCGTCTTCCGCTCGTATTGCAAATCGGCGGAAATCGCAACGCCGTAACAATACGAGAGAAGCAACCACCGAATAAAAGCCGTGCTTATAGCACGAAGTTTTTCGTCTTATTTTCCGACTACCAGCTCCAATTGCGCTCGCTACCAGTTCCTAGACCGATCTACAACGCGACCCGGGGTAGAACGTTCTCTGCTTCCGTCGAGCGTTCTCGATGCCGTTGCCTGACTTCCTTCGCACGCAGTACCGCCTGCACCGACAAGAACCCGGAGGTAGAGCGTATTCCGCCTCCGTCGAGTGTTCTCAACAATCGGATGTAGCCGCCGCTGCATCCTCGCTGGTCTCAGTACTAGACCAGGGATTCAGTGTTCTTAATCTCTGTCGAGTGTTCTCGGCCCTTGACCACCGAGCCTACTATCATCGCGAACACACGCCTTGCGCGCCGCGTCCGCGTCCGTGACACACCACGGATGGCTATACTCGAGACCATGAATACGCGAACCGGTAAGTACGTGCTCATGCGCGCACGCACGCACACGCACGCACACACACACATGCATACTCACACACACCAGCATATTTATTGTAAGACATCATACACACACTATGTTCAATAAATATTCATACTCATTATATTCATTGCAACCAGCCGAGCCGATTTGTTTGAACCACATCTCCCCTCCTTGCCTGAACCTCTTTATTGCGTCCGACCGCCGTCCGTCTCCGGCGAGCAAGTCCGCGCATAAAAGTCATGTTATTACAACGTAATATTAAATCTGTTCCCAAATCTTCTACTAGTACTGAAAATCTATAGTGCACATGATGTAAATTTTCCTCACTGGCAGTAAATTTTGGAACACAATCTAGGTCTGTTCAATATTTCTCCACTCTTTGAACTAGTGCACACAATGCATTAAAGTCCAAGACACAATGCAATTGAATAGCGATAGCGATAGAAATAACACGATTTCAACCTATCAGAAACTGTGTATTCTGATATATCTGAATTCTGAGAATGAAATCATTATTCCTATCACTATTGCTATTCTCTCGCATTGAGTCTTGAGTTTTAGTTGAAGCGTATTATAAGTTTCCATCGAGAGTTATGCCTGAGAGTTTATGCTTCGATTTTAACCTTAAAATCTTAACAGCACAGCAAATCTTTGCAGTATGGTGGCATTTTGGTCAGTTATACATTCACGAATAAGACTCGATGTGCAATAATACGAAATATTTGAAAAACGATGTAAATCTCATGAAAATATATTTCTGGGGATTCTCGGAGTTGCTGATTACGAATCTGATCTCGGATTTTTGAAATTCAATATGGTGGATCAAGTTGCAAAAGTGATTTGATCTGGAAGAAAATAGGTACTCATCAGTTTTTGAAATCGCTGGTTACAAATCCGAAATAGGAAAAGCAAAATTGCAAGCATGACCGATATTTAAATATTTGAAGTGATTATGAATTTGATATCAAAATTATACAAAAATCATTCTTAATATTTGGTCATGTTTGATTTACAACTTTGAATTACATATAATACATCCAACTTCAGAATTGTAACCAGCGACTTAAATCTTACAAGTACCTAGTTTCAAAATCAAATCAATCCGTTTTTGTAAATGAATTTGTCATTTTAAATTTTAAAAATCTGAGGTCAGATTCGTAATGAGCAATTTCGAAAACTCCTAAGTATTGTACCTGGTTTCATCCTAATCAGGTCACTTTTTTGTAAATCGATTCGCCATCTTGGATCCATCATTTTGAATTTTGAAAATTTGACATCAGATTCGTAATCAGTAACCCCGAAAACTTCCGAGTTACAAATTTCAACTCAATCCTACATAAAGAAAAATATATGCTTCAAAAGGATTAAAATTCAGTTAATGAAATACAAATTTCAATTAGGACCATTTAAACTTGGCTGAATGTTAAGATTTTAGGGTTAAGACCGAAGCATAAACGAGGCATTAAAGTTGAGTGCAAGAATTCACCAATCACCGACCAATCACAGTCAAACATTCTTCTGTGAGAAAGGAATACTCGACTGTGATTAGTCAATTTCCACACTCCGACCCAACTCGAACTCTCGATGGAAATTTATTTATAGATGAGATATTGAGCTAGTTCAAAACGACAAAACTAGGCATATTTGTCGAGTATTCATTTATTCGGCGAGCAGGCTAGCCGTTTTGTTAACTTGAACGCGCTCATTGGTTGCCTTCCTTCTAACGATACAAATTGACACAAGTGTCATTCTGTCTATCTTGTTACTGGATGTTGCAAAAAGATGGAATGACACTTTAAATAAAAATGCTCCATAAATAAGTATGCATACTTGTAATGCTATATTTTATATATTGCCGCAAATTGATAATTAAATTTGGACGATGACATTAATATTTTAAATTTTCACAATTTTAAATCGAGTATTATTGAGTTTTAAGTGCATATACACGTTTACGCAATTAATACTGTCGTAAAAAGAATGGTCGCGTTCAGCAGATTCAACTCTTGCTATTGAATAATCTAGAAGAACAATGGTTTTGGAACACAACTCTAGATAATAGAGAGGCGACAAGTGAGTCTGATTGACTGGCTAAATCATGATTTACAAATCGTGATTTACAAACTATGTATGATTACGACGCCATTTTCTTTTCACATTATGTTCACACACATAGGCTACTGTAATGTACGGTAGTGAGATCATGTGATTCCAAAATAAAAGAAAATGGCGATTTATCGATTTCAATTATCGATTGCACTTGTCACCTGTCTGTTATCTATTACGTTTACACGCACTAGTAAAACCGTTTTAGTTAAATTAAAAAAGCTGTGTAAACGGTCTTCAATCTGTTTAACTTATCAAAATTCGATGTTAGCAACTTTAAACGTTAAGATATGACGTTAAGAAATGACGTTAAAAAATGAAAAAGGATATTTTATCTCAGATTCCGTATCAGATTATATATTTTTGGTGGAGGTAAAATACGCCTGATCATATACCAACACCGGTTTTAACTAAAACGATTTTTAGTAAAACCATTTTTAACAGTGCGTGTAAACGTAGTCTAAGACTCTACTGTTAAGTCCGCTGAACGTAATCAATGGCCTAGTTTCCACCAAGGGTTTGAAACCGAGAGAAAGAAAGTTTGTCCATTTATTTGCCTCTCACTCTACTCGTCTTTCTACCCCCATCACCGCCATGAGCGGTCCATTCTAGATGTTGATGGCGCTCACGGATCCACTCAGCAACAGTTGAGTTTGCTGAATACGACCAATGGTGTTGAATCAAGATTTAGCCAGTCAATTAGACCACTTCCTCACCTTTCGCCTTTCTGGATTTATTCAGATCTCTAATATGCACTGGTGCATAAAAGTCATACACAATTTTCGTAAAAATGTGTTTATAATAATATAAATACAAACACAGATTAAATCGTAAGAAATTCCCAATATATTATTATTCAATGATATTATTAATAAATTCGTTCTTTTTAGCTGAAGTTCTTACACGGTTCTCGTTTTTACATTCATCTTAAGATGTCAATCAGAGAGCTTAAGACATTATTTAAGCATTTTAAGACATTATTTAAAACTGGTTCTACATTAATCGCATCGCAGCATCGCAAGCGTGTTGTAAGCGTTGCGATCCAATCCATGATGTAAATATATAGAGAAGCATTTGATAAACAAGAATAAGATAATTTCACGAGCATCAACCTCAGCCTCAGGGCCATTAATTCTATATTGCCGTTTATCTTCCATTGAGCTGAAAGAAAATCATGAAAAATAACTTTAATATTATACAATTAATATTAATTAAATATATAAATTTTGTTATAATAAATGTTTATACGTCGTCTAAGTCGGATAAGTCGGACATTTTTGTTTTTGTCACGGATCATGACAGTAATACCAGGATTGCCAAACGAATCCGGCTTAATATCGCCACCTACGAAGCTTTTTATAGTCAAAAGTTGCCACTTTGTTGGTTTTCGCCAACAAAGACTATTCCAAAATTCATTGCCAGCATTGAAAATCTATGTATACTATATATTAATAATAATTTATATATACTATATATTGGGTCAGATGTGTGTTGATGGTCATATATCTAGTGACAAAGTACCGCGGATACTTTTTAGATGACCCAATATTTTCAGCAGTGGCAGTGAATTTTAGAACACAGCCAAAATCGCCAAATTTTAGTGAAATCACGCCATAAAATTTTCGTCAACAAAATCATCGATATTTTGAGAACTTATATTTATGAATGTAACCTCTATTGACATTAGAGCTATTAGAGATCTGTTCGCATTATTTGCTTTTTTGTTCATTCAACATCTTCGCTTTCTCTTTTTTCAACTCCCAAATATATATTTACCTCATTTTAAGTGCAAAAATATTTAGGGATTTCGAATAACGCAAATAGACTTATTGAGAACTTCTACACTAAAATAAGAAGCTGAGTTAGGTTAGATATACGTAAAAATTGTATAGAAGAGATTGCAAAAAGTGCAGTGTTTTTCTTTATCTTCTAAATATAAAGGCAAACAGAACAGAAACAGGATTATATTGTCGAATTGTTTGGAATGGATTCTGATCAGAATTATTTCGTTTTCCGTAGAAAATACAATATAAATCTAGGAAACAATTCTAATCGAAATCTTCTGGATGCGCATACATATGCAGAATATGCAACAGCCACAACGTCTCACGAACATCCGCGATTGATTTGATTTATTCCGTTAGATTAAAAAATATGAACCAATCACAACCCCAGTTTAACTTATAGGTTAAACAAAGACACCTATCGTGTAGGTGACACGGATTATAGAGAGCCTATAATCAGAGAATCATCAACTTGACACTTGACCCGAATCGCTTGCTGATTGATTCAGCGCACGTGGCGCTCGAAAAGATTAAAGTGATAAAAGCCGTAACTTGTCACTCTAATTTTTTCTGAGCCTTACACGCCCTGAGCCAATCACGAGCGATTTGAATCAATTTGGCAACTTTCTTATTATAGGCTCTCTATCACGGATCACGGACTAAACGTACGATGTATAGAGGCCCAATGGCTACGTTCACACTATGCGCTTAGTCCGCGATCTATATGATAGGTGTCTTTGTTTAATCTGTTGTATAGACCGCGGCCTAAATGTAGCCAATAAGCAACACAAGATTATTAGTTATATAATCATTCATGGTCATTCATGCTAAATGTTATTGAATGATCTTGAAAAGTGCTTTCAAAGGCAACACAAAAATCTTAAACGAAACTCTCTATTTTTCATAGCATATCTTTATTTATAGCTGATGTTGAGACGTTTCCATAACATTAGTTACAAACCTTTTCTTTATAAGAACTTTCCGAGCTATGGCATTTGAAAGTAATAGTACCGTCGGCATAGTCAAGATATATCAATGCAAGTTGCACGATCAAATTTACACCCTTGTTATGTGTATGTATGTTTAAAAATACTATATAATGATTTATAAAATAGAGTTAAAAAAAAGGAAGCAGAAGATACGGACGGTATTAATCGCGGCGTAACAAGATAGACTTTGCTACTACTTTTGTTTCAAACATTTTTTAGATAAATCAATATCAAGGATTTTTACTAATTTGTACAAATTTTATAAGAAACATGACGTCATCGAACAGTTTTTATAGTATAAGTTTGGAGTAATAAAAGAAGATTGAATTTTAGGAGTCACTATGTATAATTGTTGAGTCACTATGTTGGATCTGCCATGTTGAATCATTGGAATGATTCCCAATTTTCACGCACATTCCTAACACTCTAACAATTTGAAGATTGGGCTTTCATACAGTGTACCTATTAAAAAAAGATATAAAGTTTAGCGATTTTTCGAGTTTATAGTTTGCCATATTGAATTTACCATTTGAAAGCGATGAATGTAAAAGATATAGACCTCAAAATCATAGATCTGAAGTTGTGATTTAACAAATTGCACATAGTAACTCACATTTGAGGTGTACGAAAAAACACTAAATTTTTTATATTTTATCATTTCCGCCGTCATTTTGGCTCCGCCATGATTTCCGAAATTAAATTTTAACGACGTCATCATGAAGAGTGACTCAAAATCTTACGATATCAAGTTTCATTGAAATATTTCATGTTTTAATGTATTAAAAATTATCTAGAAATCAAGTAAAAAATTGTATTCTTCTGCGCGTTAAGGAGTTAAGCAAAAAATTTGCTATCAGTACTATAATTTCTTGAAAATTTTTAAAGTAATTACATTAGATTAAATTGTGACGTGATTACCTTGTGTAATAATTACTAGTGTGTCCTATACATTTAATGCTTCTTTTTCATTAATTTCATTCTTTTCATTTCTTTTCATTGTTAGAAATATGACCACGAACATTTCTTTACATGTAAATGAAGCTTAGTAGATATGAACAAAAGTCGAAAATTAAGTTACTTAAATGTAATAAACGTGTACCTTAAATTTATGAAGTTTAGTGTATTTTTCTTTTTTTACACTAACCTTTATAATGTCTCTTTTTATCACTATTTTTATTCCTTTTGTCTAGGATTTCTATATTTCTTTCAGTAGGAGAATTTCTAGATAAGTATCTAATTTTATTATTAATTACTACTAAGTTATGTTTTCCGGCTCGAAGGACCAGAAATGTGCGGGAATGCACCGCGCGGAAAGATTCGAGTGAGAGAATGGCACACGGTTGATATGATACACGACAGTAAAGAGAACTCCGTTTCTTTGTAATTTAACAAAAGAATTTTCTTTAATATGCACAGTTACAAATTCAGAAAATATAATTAATTAAATATTAGATTAACAGAATATTAAATGCGGTCACCTTTTCCAAATTGTATTTGGAATCGCGGTGACGGAAAATCTCGGCGATTTTCTCGGCACTTCTCGAAAAGATTTGTCTTATAGCGGTTTTCACTAAGCGGTTAGCACGGCGGTTTTATGAAACGATATAGTAGCGAGACTATGATTCTAAGAACTCTAAGAAGGAGGAACGGCGAGATCGAAGCATTTATTGCTTTTGGCCTGGGCTTTCTTCTTGGGAAAAATCCAATAAAATTTTGCCACAATCGTAATTACGTGGCATCATTAGTTGTACAAAATTGATTGGCGCTTTGGATTCTTTTCTAACGACGTTCAACGTAACAGTCATGCGCGACAGAAAATCCGTA
This sequence comes from Acromyrmex echinatior, assembly GCF_000204515.1. The sequence goes on along the minus strand of NW_011627072.1, from coordinate 116,853 downwards.
CGTGGGATTGGTGACAGCGCGTGACATATTCGTCGGAGCGCGGCGCTCGCGTGCGCGAATTGAATTATTTTAGAACTTTCGATTGTCCGTTGCCGGTGCCTGTTTGCGTGTACCGAATTGTTTTAAAAGGACTAAAGAACGATGAATCCCTGACTTTGACGAGGATAAAGGTCAGGCTCGAGATGAAATCACGAGCTTTATCACCTTATGCGTGCGTTCAATAACAATTACTGTCGGTCGATCGAAAGAGTTTTTACTTTTTTTCCGAATTATCGATCTCAAACATTCCCGCCCGTTTCGTCATCTCTATGACGATATATGTATAAAAGTTACCTCGGGCGATGCTTGTTTGATCGAGAGCGATTACTGGCTGCAAATTTCTTTTAAGAGTGCGAACATTTGATTTACGCGGTAAATCATTTCGTTGTACTTGCTGTTTCGAACTTTTAACCTGAGTACTCATGTACGACATAGCACGTCGGAGCACACGTACTTGCGTAAGTACTTGCGCATTGAGATTACAATAAAACCGTAAACACGTACAATAAGCGATACAATACAATGAATCCGTGGAAGAGCTTGAATCGTGAACGAGAATTATATGATAAAATACAATTGAAGCAATGATTCACGAACGTACAGGCGATCAATTCAAGCTCTCCTTTACATTCGATGCATTAGCGTGCGAGCTAAACGCGGTAGCATCTTCTGGCAATCTAATTTGACTAAAGGACGAATTAATTCGGATGAGGC
>NW_011627072.1:103407-114362 GCF_000204515.1 Acromyrmex echinatior | reverse complement strand
TCAAGCAGTGGAAGTTCTTCCCAGAGCCGCTTCCACTTTCCAGTGATGGTTGACGGCAATGGTGCGTCCCAGTCTAGCTGTTGCCAGGCCGACTGAATTAGAATTTTTGCTTGAATGGTTACTGGAGTCAGCCATCCGAGCGGGTCGAAGAGTCGAGCGGTCTCCGACAGCAGACTTCTCTTAGTAAACGCGACGACGGTGAGAGGAGGAACAGAGAAGGCGAATTCGTCCTTGGTTGGATACCAGCGCAATCCCAGAGTTGAGTGGTTCTCTTGTTCCCACGACCGCGAGTCTCTGGTGAGGCAGTACTCGGACGGGATGTCGCGAAAAAGCTCCTGACAGTTGGCGGACCACTTTCGGAGAGAGAACCCGCCCGCCATGCAGAGGTTGCGGAGCTCGACTTGGAGAGCGATAGCATCGGCTTTGATATGCGCTCACGTTACGACATCGTCGACGTAGCAGTCGTGTCGTAACGCGTCTGCGCCTCGAGGGAAACGCGATCCGTCGTCATCGGCGAGTTGATGCAGAGGGCGAATGGCGAGAAATGGGGCACAAGCGAGACCGTAAGTTGCGGATTTCAATGTAAACTCGCGTATAGGCTTATCAACGCTGTGTCGCCAAAGAATGCATTGATGCCTTTGATCGCCGGGATGAACAAGAACCTGCCGATACATCTTTTCGATGTCAGCCACTAGCGCGTACCGATGCCACCGCCACCGCAGAAGTACGTTCGCGAGGGGAGGCAGCAAGTTAGCCCCAACTAGCAGATGAGTATTGAGTGACTCACCGGACCTTGTACGCTGCGATCTGTTGAAGACAACCCTGACCTTCGTAGTGGTGCTGGATTCTCGAAGGACGCCGTGATGTGGAAGATAGCACCGATCTTCGCTAGAATTCGGAGGTTCTTTCGCCAATTCCCTGTGACCTTGGTCCTCGTATTCCTTCAGGAAGGCGCGGTAGAGATCGCCGAATCGTACGTCTCTCTCACAGCGTCGATCGCATGGCTCAGTCAGTATCAGATCTGGAAGAGCTCGGCGCAGCGAACATTACGCTGGCAGCTGCCGAGACATTCGTCGGTCTTCTGGATGGATTGTGGGCGAAATTTTAGGCTCAGCATGAGCTCATCATAGAGCATCTTGAAGATGCATTCGAGGAGAGCGAATACAATATTATGTTTTCTCTCTCTCTCTCCTTTCCCTCTCTTTCTCTGTCCCCCTTTGCCCCTCCCTCCATCCCTTCCCCCCTCTTTCTCTCTCTCTCATTTTTTCTCTCCAATATAAGTCTTCTATATTCCGATATAAGATTGCTGTATGCCAGTAGAATGCTGTGCGTTTGTAAAGAATGAGTGCTATGCGCCTGCAAAGAAGGGGTGCTATGCGCCTGCAAAAAACGGGGCTGTGCGCTTACAAAAATCGAGTGCTGTGCGTCTGCGAACACTTACTATTATTATACGGTGATAAAAGGATGCGTTTGAGAAAAAGATTGTTAGACATTTTTTAAAGAAATTTATTTTCCATTCATTTGTCATAAAATGTTGGTAAAGACAAAAGATATTATTTTGGGACCTGTTAGAAGAAATATGATTGTCCGAGGTGAATGGCTTACGGACAGACATATGGATCATTTTCAACGACTTTTAGCAAGTTGTTCAGATTATAAACCAGTTGAATATAGTTACTAATAAATATTATACAAGCTGTGTCAAAAGACATAAAAAAACATAACAATAAAACAAATATTGTATAGTGCGTCAAATTCGGTAAACGGAGCATGCAGTTTTTACGATAGAAAAACAGCAAAAAATTATAGTATGTTTTTTTTAGTAGTAAAGATAGATCGATTCAACTCTTTCAAGAGGATCGAGGGATTGGGGAGTTCGCGGGGAAGGGAAGGGATGATGTTACAATGCTGAACGAGGAGCTTCACTAGAGGAAGAGATTGATTTCAGAGATGATATTCAGAAAACAGACGCATGGACTAGACGGATATGGAAGGACTTCTCAAGGCCTACTTTCCGATCATAGACAAGCTATAAAGGCTTGAGTTGTCACGTCTAGTCAGTCAGTACGTAGTAATGAATCATTCTGACGAGTTTATAATTGATTAATGCTTTAATGATACATTTTTGTTATCTCGGAAAATTACTAGCTAAAAAACAAAAAGTGACTTACTATGTCTGATACTGACTGGCCAACATTATCAAGAGCCGGTTCTTGAATTATTTTTATAGTAATGTTTGTGATATGAGCATGGTGAGCGTCCTTATATTTGCTGGATAATTAATTATAATCTTAAAATTGTTTGATAATTTAGTTCTTCATATTTTATTTTACGATATTTCCTAATTTTTTTTCTTTTTTCCTTTTTTTTTATTTTTTTTTGGTTTTAATTCCGACTTGTAAATTCTTGATGTAGGGGAGCTCACCAGGATAATTTTTATTCATAGTTTTTATATATGTTAGTTTATGTTAGTTGTCTCTGAGGAAGACTCAAAAGTGGGCCGAAACATGAAACGCGTTTTAGTGAATAAAGAAGTTTCACACTTCATAGACATATTACAATATTTGCGCGACGTCTTCTGCGCTTGATTCCTGCTCATATCCTTTCCAGTTCTTTGATTTATAAGGAATCTTGATTACTTTAATTTGTTATACGAATTTAAGACATTTGATAAGGACAAAAAAATAAACAAATCGATAGATATTAAAAAAATGCACGACTAATTTAAAACCATTGTCAAATAATGATAAAAAATATTAGGTGTTGGAATTAATTCGTAGCGTTTTACAAGTGATGGGAAGTACTTTCATTAATGTATTTTTTAATGCTCATGTGAAATAAATAACATTCTTTCATTAAAAACGCTACGAATTAATTCCAACACCTAATATAAATACGTTTTGATTGCACACAGTCCTTCTCAGTTCGCAATAAATAATAACTAATATATATTTAAAAATTAATTAATTAATTAATTAGGTAATACTGTAGTAAGACAAGGCGAGTTCTAACCTAGGAACTCAGAGAAGGGTGACGGGCAGAGAAGGGGAGTACCCGCGGCGCGAGGGGAGTCCGCAGGGAGGGGAGGGAGTGACGTCACGAGGCGAAGGGGTGTCGTCACAGGGGGGGGACGATGTCACTAGGCGAGGGGAATGACGTCACGGGGGAAGAGCGAGGTAGATGACGTCATTAGGCGAAAGGGTGATGTCACAGGGAGAGGGGGAGAAGGAATATGACACATTGAGTGACGTCACAAGGGGGATGGTGGTGCGGAGGACGAGGATCTCTCGAGTGCGAGAAATTACGTAGCCGGAAATTACATAGCGGCAAATTATGTAGCGGAAACTTACGTACGCGTCGCGGTAAAGACGTGGCGCGGAATCAATGGCTGTCGAAGCCGCTGCCGCCTTCGGACGCGATCCGCCGCAGGTCTCTACCACCGTCTCCGGACGCGGTCCACCGATCCCCTCCACCATCAGGCGTGTATAACAAGTACACTTACTATTTCCTAAGTGTCGCTATCTTCTTGTTACGTAATCTTTCCTTCAGCGTTTATTACATGCGATTATTTATGCAGAAATATTTTTTATTCTGTCGAACTATATTATTATTTTAGAAAGCGCAATGGTATCACATGTGATGACACGCGCGTAATACGATGCCGCGAAGAAGGAACAAATAATTGTAGATACAAAGATATTTTTTATTTTAGATATTTATTTATGCCATACTTACTTACTATTTTACTTGCCGTATTTCCTTCACAGCTTCCTAATCATTTCTGGTACGGATCATTTCACAACTGATTAGACTTAAAGATCTTAAATCTATCGCAGTAACATTATAATACTGTTGCGCGCGACGTAAGATAATGCCGCTGAGGAAGGAGGGATAAGAGAATTTTGAGATACTCACTGTAGTTTTCGAATTAAAAAAGGAAACGTCTAAGCCAATATATGCCGATTAAGCCGCGCCGCGCGAATTCATAGGACGGCCCACACTCGAGCGGCGACGAAGCGCTTTTTCCCCCTCTGCACGCCGTTGCCGTTGCCGCTCGAATTCGCGCGGCGCGGCTTAACCGCATATTGGCTTAGACATTTCCTTTTCTAATTCGAAAATTACAGCGAGTATCTCAAAATAGTATAAGAATTTTTTGTTTCCTTTGATCCATTCTCCACCCTCAATGTGGTCCCGACCCATCTTAAGAGACACCCTGTATACATACAAAGTTTCCGCCGTTTGACAAAAGACGGCGCCACTAGTAAGCTATGGTTAAAATTGTCTGATGTAAAACGTTATATCGTAAGGTTGGACATCTGTCAACAACATAACCTTAAAATATTAGCGATTTTGTATTATATATCTTTTTTGTTCGAAAATGCCGAGTTTTGAGCCGAATAAGCGTCATTTGCGGGAACTTTTGATTTACTTCTTTAATTTGAAGAAATCTGCAGCTGAGGCTCATCGATTGCTTGTAGAAGCACATGGTGAGGCTGCCTTAAGTCAGAGAAGTTGTCGTGAGTGGTTTCAAAGATTTAAGAACGGTGAATTTGACGTCGAAGACAAAGAACGTAGCGGAAGGCCGAAAGTCTACGAAAACGCGGAATTGGAAGCATTATTGGATGAAAATTCGTGCCAAACGCAAAAAGAACTTGCACTTACATTAGGAGCGACTCAACAAGCAATTTCACATCGTTTGAAATTATTGGGAATGATTCAAAAGCAAAGGAATTGGGTTTCATATGAACTGAAGCCGAGAAACGTTGAACGCCGATTTTCCATATGTGAAATGCTGCTTGTCAGACATAAACGAAAGGGTTTTTTGCATCGTATAATCATTGGTGATGAAAAATGGATCCACTACGATAACTCAAAGAAGAGGAAATCATGGGGATCACCTGGCTATGCTTCAACATCGACAGCTAAGCCGAATATTCATGGAAAAAAACTCATGTTGTGTATTTGGTAGGATCAGCTTGGTGTCGTGTATTATGAGTTGCTCAAACCGAATGAAACCGTTACTGAGGCCCTCTACCGAACACAATTGATGAGATTGAGCCGAGCATTCAAGGAAAAACGCGCCCACTACTACTCCAGGCATGACAAAATTATTCTCTTGCATGATAATGCTCGACCACATGTTGCGGCGCCGATCAAAACCTACATGGAAACACTCAATTGGGAAGTTCTACCCCACCCGCCGTATTCACCAGACATTGCCCCTTCGGATTACCATCTATTTCGATCGATGACGCATGGCCTGTCTGAGCAGCACTTCACATCATATGAAGAACCAAAAATTGGATCGATAATTGGATAGCCTTAAAAGATGAAGCGTTCTTCCACCGCGGTATTCGTATGCTAGCAGAAAGATGGGAAAAAGTAGTGACTATCGACAATACTTTCAATTAAAACATTATGTACCGTTCTTTCACAATAAATGCTTAATTTTTTATAAAAAACGGCGGAAACTTATTTGTACTCCCAATAAAATTATCTTCATTTAAATTCATATATAAATAATATGATACGTTTCTTGTTTATGAAGAAATTATTTCAACAAAATTGAAATAACTAATATCATATTTATTTTATTATTATTTTTCCTCTCAAAAGAAGAAATTTTGACCAGGGCACGTATGAATGTTTTTTGATATGGATCTGAATAAATCGATAATTCAAATCATTTTTATAATTTTGCGACGCACTTTTCATGACAGCGCTGTTCGCGGAACTAATATATTGCTCGGTTTCATGGTTTCACGTCAATTTCACTAATATACAAATGAAATTTTCAGCGATTCTTTTCTCTTTTACTAAAACCTCATTTCTAAAAGCATAGAATTGTTCCTTTAAGTTTTCTGCAATTCGCCAGTTATTTTTTATGAACATGCAAGGTCTGAAACTCTTATATGCAGCACATATTGTGACGTGTTGACTACAGAAGCCGATAACAAAACTGTAAGTCTTTAATTTTCTTTCTTTTTTTATATTCAATTGTAGCTGGCGAATTGCGTTGTTGTTGATACTTTAATTGTGGAGAAGGACTTTTCAATCGATAAACACAATTAAGAGAAAAGAGTCTTTAATAATTAATGGTAAAACAGGACTCTCCAGCATCCCCTTAAAGTACCGAGAATATTCAATTGCATCTGCGTTGAATGGAAATAAGCCATATTTTCGAAAACTATTTTCAAAAATATTGCGTACATTAATCGCATTTAAAAGCGAAGCAAAATGTATTTTTGTTAATTTCTCGCCGTTGTTCTATAGTTGCCATTTCCGTACTGTTTTTGTCCATTGCACTTTTAGTGGCTGAAACAAACCAACATCCATCGGCTCTATGACATGAATGGCATTAGAATATAAGGCTACTAAAATTATTTTATTGCTCGAACAAAAATGGCTTAAATTTGAAGTTAAATGTGAGGAGTGCCCGTCAACATAATATTAGGGATGGAATACCTTCTTTAATTATCTTTTTTATGAAAAAGACGTGTAAGAGATTGTATTATTGATAACTTTCCGCATTGGTTCTCTTGCTTGACTCACTTTGTATTCCATAAGAAACTGTCCTTGTAAGATTGTATTTTGACAGTTCAGTGTATAGTGTCGATAATTGTTGTTTTTAAACGGTGCAATAAATGTCCCACAAATAATTTCATTTAGTGATTTGTTAGACCGTCGTGATCGAGCATTACAGTTAAAAGGTTATATATTTTCGACTCTCTGATTTTAGTTTACATTTTTAATCTAATAAATACTTTATTTTTATATTCACAAAGAGATGACACGAACTGTGAAATACGAATTGGAATGTCCATTCGAAAGGCAGGATCAAGTGTGTAAAAAAATTTGGGTGCAGGAATCTTTGTTTAAAAGAAATTTGTATGTAAATTTGTATATTGTAAATTGAGCAATTGATCTGCAGTGGTAAGTACTGTAAATAAATACTGATGAAAAGAAATACGGTAGTCGAATGGCCTAGGCGCACTCGTATTATATTCACATCTGATGAAGAGCATTTGAGATCACGCAGTATCAATTTTTTTTTTAATTTCATTAAAAGATATTATGTTATATAATTATTTGTATTTATTTGTTTATAAAATTTGGACATTATCGTATGTTGTATAATAGAAAATAAAAATAAAAATATTGGAAACACAAATGAGTCGTACATCACGAACATATGTTGTATAATGACGAATAAAATATAATGATGAAATAAACAAAGATAATGATGAACAAAAAATAAATATAAAACAAAATATTATTTTATAAAATATTCACGATATACGACTCATTTGCGTTTCCAATGTTTTTATATTATATAATTTTCATTTACAACATTACATGGCAATATCCATATTTTATAAATAAATAAATATAAATAAATATATATAAAATGTTTCTTAATAAAATTAAAAAAAAATTGATACTGTCTGGTCTCGAATTCTCTTTGTCAGATATAAAAGTATTACGCGCGAACTTGAAGCCTTTCGGCCACCGCGTTTCTTGCTTTGCCACTACTTATTCGCAATACTTATCTCGTAGCAAGCCGATTACCCAATTTCACATGCAAATTTTTCTTAAACAATCATCCATATATCTAAACTCTTTTACATTTTTTAACTTTCGATTCCTTTTGAATGATATAGGACACATTCCAATCCGTATTTCACAGTGCATGTTCTCCTTGTCATATAAAGTAATTACTAATTTGATAAATAATATGAGTTAATATGAGTTAATATGAGTTATTGACAAAAGAGGACTCAGTCTCAGTGATTTTCATCTTGACATATGTTGTTAAGTTCATGATCTTTAGAAACCTTTAATGTTTAGCCATCATTCATTCCTTAAAAAATTAACAAAAATTAAAAAAAACATCTTATTTTTAGTATACATATGCAATATTAGATAGTATTCTAAACCTTCCCTTGCTTAAAAATGCAATAATTTGATCGTTGGAAACATTCATCGAGGAAGATTATTTAAATAGTCGAAAATCTGACTACAAAGTGAAGATTACATTATAATTAAAACTATGAAGAAAAAATTAAAAATAATTAATTAAAAATAATATTGTATGTTGTTGTTTGTTTTATTAACAATAATGTAATGTTTTATTAGTTGCTTATAAAAAAGAATAAAATTTTATATTTCAGATCAATATCATTAAGGTAAACATTTCAATAACCGAATACATATCTATGTCCAGTATTGCGAGTGTATAGTTACATATTCGATTATTGGAACGATTATCATGAATTAATTTTATATGAAATATAATAATATTCTACGAGAAAAGACAAGAATTATAATAATTGTTCATTTTATTATAATTTTATATTTTTATTTATTTTTTAAATTTTATAATTTTTTTGTTTTTTATTATATATATTCTTTTTATTATAATTTTATATATTATATATATTTTTTTAATTTTTTAATTCAATATATCATTATTACTATTGAAGGTTTACGTTTATATAGTTAATCCCATAAATGACATCCGAAAGACCCTTGACCTTGACCCTCAAGTAGGTCGAGGTCATCGACCGTTTCTATTTTTGTGTTCATTAAAAAGTATCGGAGGTGGGGTGAGAGTCACTTTGCGTGGAAATCGTGCGCCCTTAAAATAGGGAGAGGGAGTAGATGGGGTGAAAGTCGCGTCGCGTGGAAGTCGTGCGGCCCTAATGTAAGGAGCGTGAGAGTAGCTTCATGTGGAAAATCTTTGGAAAATTTTCTATTAATAAAAAAATGCCCCTTATAAATAATAAAAGAATCCCTTAATAACTTTTCAACGAATAACGAACGACGAAAAAGATCAATGATTTTGATCTTTTTGAGGATTAAGGTCAAAATCACTCGGAAATTATTTAGAATTGATTAAAGAGAAATAATTACCCTACTATTGAAAGAAATATTTGTTAAAATTCAATAATTTTTTTTAAGTGTAGGCGTCCAATTATATTTATTGTTTCTAAAATATTTGGACACAGACTTATGTTCTTACGAACGATGTAAATACAAATTGAAATACACTTTTCTATAGTGTAAGAAAATATGTAATAAACTATTGTAAAATTCATAAAAATTATGTACATTGTAAAATTCCTTGAGGTGCATTCCAAATCTTGATTCTGTCAACTCCGAGTAGCTTTTACTCTTATTTGTCATTTAATGAACAATAAAAGTGCATTCACATGCAAGCATCAAGTAGCGGAAGCAGTAATCAATCAGCTGGGCGATACGGGCAGTATTGTAAAAAATATTTTTTACGCCACTATAAAAAATCGCCTCGTTGATTGGTTGCTGCTTCCGCTGTTTGTGAATGCACCTTAAGGATAAAAGATACTCGGAATTGATAGAGTCAAATTTTTAAAATACATCCTTGAAGTTAAAATCGATTATATTTAATATGTCTTTTGTTCTACCAAATATTGATTATTTGTATCTAAACAACGAATTTATTTACCATAGAATTTTTATGACATTTAATATTCAATTGAAGTGATACAAATAAAAATAGATTAGTTATATGCATTGTATATAAAAAAAATAAAATTTATCTTTCATTTAAAATAGGTAATTATTACTCATTATATATAGTTATTTATATCGTGTTATTTCTGTGTTAATTGTGGGATTATCATTTCAGCTTTTGTTTACGTATTACTTATTCATCAATATTTGATGTGACGCATGTAAAGCGGGATTGTATTGCGTTGCAATAAATGTACCGACTTACAATCTAATTTATACTGAAGCTAGGTATTTAAAATAATTACATAATATATGAACTATCTAATTAAATTAAGATTCAAATATTTAGAATAATTAAAGACATTTTTATAACAAAGAGAAATAACACGGAGAAATAACAAGAAATAATAAGAAAACAATAAAAAATAATGGAAAAAAACAAAAAGAAATAAGAAGAAAAAATTACAAAAAATAACAATAAAATCAATTAAAGCTTCGATTTAATATAGGTAAATATATTATAAAGACCAAAGAAAAAAAAAACTAGATAAATTTTCTATATATTTTCGACTCCGATTTTATTATTTTACATTTTTAATCTAATAAATATACTTTATTTTGTACTCACAAGAAGACGAATTATGAAACACGAATTGGAATGCGTCCTATATCATTCGAAAGGCGAGTATGTAAAACGATTTGAGTGTATGGATTCTCGTTTCAGAGATTTGTATTATGTTGGGTTGTCGGTCTACAGTGTGATAAGTATGATAAATAAATTGTGGTAAAACAAAAAGCGCGGTGGTCGAGGGGCCTTTTTATAAAAAATAGATCTTATTATATTTAAAAAATAAATTAAATCTTTCATTTAAAATAGCTAATTATTATTATTACATTAATTTTTTAAATATTTTATATCATATTAAACATATAAATTTTTTCAAAGAAATAAAACATTTCTAAAATATTTTAAAAACTTTATAATTAAATATTTATTAATTTTTTTCTTATTTTTCAACTTGATAATCTCATAAAATGTAACTATACTAATTTTAGAAATATAATCTTATTCTCTTTCTTCATTATTCTTTTATAATATTATACACAATAATCATTACAAATAGATATATTCAAAATATTGTTACATTTTTTCATTTTTTTGTGATTTCTTAATATCATTATTCGTAATGTTATAGTAATCAACTTCAATAGTGAGTACTTCAATACCAACCAGAACATTATAATTACTTCCACATTATAATTACTTATTTACAAGTTATATATTATACTATTTCCATAATAAAGGCGAGTATCTTTATCAAACACACAGATATAAATAAAATATGTAAACATATGTATAACATATTGTGGGGAATTCTTAATGCCTCACTAGCGCAGCGAGCGTAGTAAGCTTAAGGATTGTGTTGGTAACGAGTTGCTTAGCAGCGTAAAAAAAAATAATA
>NW_011627072.1:70978-83905 GCF_000204515.1 Acromyrmex echinatior | reverse complement strand
ATATATAAAAATATATTATTTAAAAAAAATATACTTATATATATATATATATATATATATATATATATATATATATATCATTATACTTATAACTATACTTATATTTGATGATGATTATGATACAATGATAATAATAATAATATTGACAATGATATTTATATTAATAATGACAGTTTGATTTTTAAAAATAACAAAACAAAATAAAACGCTCTTTAGAAGAAGAAGAAGAATTTAAATGACAACGTCGTGAAAAACAAGCAGAATATCAACGTCATCGATGAATCTATAAAAAATGTAGTTAAAAATAATAAACTACCTGAAATAATAACAAATCAAAATATATTGTTAAAACAAAAACGTGTAAAATATCAATCCTATTAGAGATTACAAAAAAATCAATCTCATTTAAACATTAAAATTACAACATTAATTAAGGAAATTACCACGGAATATTATATTGGTTCCATGAATGTATTTTGCATTCATTGTAACGCAAAACATTTTGTAGCAGAAAAAATATCTAACAGAGGCAATTCATTTCATGATTGTTATAATCATGGTGCAGTATATTTAGAACCATTACCTGAACTTTCACAATTTCTTCAAAACTTATTCAATAAAGATATAGCAAGATCTTGGCAATCATATGAAATTTAATAACTTTTAAATTTATTCGTAATTACAATAGTTCATTTTCATTTGCTTTTTTTAATGCTAATTTGATTAATTTTCAAAACAGACGACCTCCTAGTCCGTATTGCTTTAAAATACAAGGATAATTATATTATCAAATTAATACGACATTATATGCCACACAAAATGGGAATTCAACTTATGGTCAACTTTTTATTGTAGATTCAAATGAAGCAATAAATCATTATCTTGACCAAAATGAGAACTTAGATTTTGAAATAATACAAAATCTTAAATAAATAATGCGTAAAATTAATTTGCTCAATCGTATCAAATGATGAGTGAAGAATTAAAAAATCAAAAACAATTAGAAATGGAATTTGGTAAATCGTTACCAGAATTACAATTATTATTTACTTTAAGACCAGGAATAAATCGATGTCGATATAATGAACAAATAAAGTTGCTGCTGTATTTTCTACTACTGCTGATGGAGAAATTCCAGAATCATACGTTATAATACGTAATAAAAATACCAAAACTTTACAAAAAGTTAGTATTATGGATTCTAATGTTGAACCATGGATATATCTATTGTTTTATCCATATGATTATCTCAAGGATGGCACCGTCATTTAACAAAATTAAATAATAATAGACGAATAATTAAGAGGATAATACGTTAATATCACATGGCTATTCGTAATGAATTTAATGTCTTTTTCAGGACGATGTTTATATCAACAATGGCTTGTAGATAATTATGTAAAAATTGAAAAAGGTAGAATGGATTATTGTGAAACTCGTTAAAAAGAATTGCGTTCTAAAAACATATCAAGGTTTAATAGATTACATGCAAAATATGGCAAATAACTTGAATGGACATATTGGAAAAATGGTTATATACTTCCTTCTACATTTATTGAATCACCATGTAATATGTTACAGAATTATCAAGATGCAATGACAATTGTTGCTAAATTTGGTAAACCAGATTTCTTTATAACAATGACTTGTAATCCAAAATGGCATGAAATCGAAGAAAATCTTTTATATGGTTAACAAACTTCTGATAGTCCTAATATTTGCACTCGTGTTTTTAATATTAAAAAATTTATTTATTAGATAGATTTAATTACTAAACCAAAATTTTTTGATTAAATAATAGCATATGTATATGTTATAGAATTTCAAAAACGCGGTTACATATTCATATGTTAATCACTTTAAAACAATTTTAAAATAACAACTCCAGAAATTATTGATAAATATGTATTTGCCGAAATTCCTAATCTATGTGAGAATCGTAATTTACATATAATCATGAAACATATGATTCATGGATCTTGTGATGACTGGTGTTTAATAGATGGACGATGTTCAAAACATTATCCAAAAGTTTTTCTTGATCAAACAAGATTGGATGAAAATGCTTATCTATATTATCGTCGACGAAACACTGGTAAAACTTTTAAACGGTCCAACAAATATATAAATATAAATTAATAATCGTCATGTTGTTCCATAATGTCTTACATTATGTTATATATTATATTTAATTGTCACATTAATGTTGAAATAGTATCCAGTATCAAATCTGTTAAATATTTGTATAAATATATTTATAAAGGCCATGATGCTGCTGCAATAATAATTCAACCCACAGAAAAGATAATCGTTAATCAAATGAAATAAGTGATTATATTGAAGCTCGTTATGTTGGACGTGTAGAAGTTAGCTGATGTATATTTGGTAAAAAAATTACAAGATAAAAGTCACGCTATAATACGTTTATCAGTATATCTACTTAATGAACAAGATGTAGTCATCGAAAATTAAGCTATTAAAGATGCATTAACTTCTGCTTTAAATCAAGTTACAATGTTAATAAATTATTTTGCATTAAATTTACGCGATAAGAAGCAAGAAAATATTTATATACAAAAATTCCACAATATTATACTTTTAAAAAAGAAAAAATCAATGGTATAGAAATATATCACATTGGATTAAAAGAAGTAATTATTTTAATTGTATAGGTCGAATGTATTCTATTAGTCCACAAACAAAATTATTTCATTTATGGTTATTGTTACTTACTATTAAAGGAGCTACAAGTTTTAACGATTTAAAAACTGTAAATGAAAAAATGTATCATTTTCAGAGACATGTTTGGTTTTAAGTCTAATTAAAGATGATGATGAATAGAAACGAGCTATAAATAAAGTTGTTGGATAGATGATGTCAACTTCATAAATTATTTGTTCGTATTTTAATGCATTGCCAACCATTATATCCAGAAGAACTTTGGGAAAACTTTAAAATAGCAATATCAGAAGATTATATATTTTGGGAATTACAAAGAAAGCTTATGCACAAATTAACACTCTACTTATTGCTGAAGGTAAAAGTTTTGCAAATTTTCTACAAGTGGAACAATTAATAAAAAATAATAAGGAAGAAGATTATATAACAATTGAACAAGCTATGGAAATAGGTGACAAACAATATAATCAATTAAACGAAAAATAAAAAGAAATATTTGATTTAATATTAAATAGATTAAATAATAATAATAATCATAATAACAATTGTTTTTATATTGATGGTCCAGGTGGAACTGGTAAAACATTTATATACACAACTATTTATTATTTAACTCAAATTCAGAAGAAACGTATATGTATAATGGCTTTTACAGATATCACAGTTACTTTCCGCTGGAAAAACAGTTCATAAAACTTTTGGATCACCAGTTCCATTATTTGCTGATTTATCATCTATTAAAATTCAAACTAAAGAAGCTTAATATTTAAAAGAAGTAGATATTTTTATTTGGAATAAAGCACTAATGGTACCTCCATATGCTTTAGATATTATGGATCGAACATTACGTGTCATTATGAATAATGATTTATGATGGAAAAATTATTATATTGGGCAGTGATTTTAGACAACTTCTTTCTATTAAAATAGGGGATACTCAAAGTAAAATTATAAATTTTTCTATTAAATTTAGTTCTACATGGAAATATTTTATGAACTTTTCTTTAACAAAAAATATGTGAGTTCTTCCAGAAAAAATTGAATTCGCAAAATTTTGTTAGATATGGATGATGGAAAATTAAATGACTCTAATGACAATATACAAATCCCTAATGTTGTATAGCACCAAGTGATGCAGATACATATGGTGACTTAATAAGAAAAAAAGAATTTGATAAAATGACTAAATGTGCAATATTTTCTGCAAGAAATATTGATGTAAATGAAATTAATCAAGTTGTTGAATTATTAAATATAACAGAACAACGAATTAATACAAGTATATTAGGTAGCGCTGTAAATTGTGATGATAATGATGATATTAGTGAATTTTTATCACCAGACTATTTAAATACTTTATCTCCATCATCTCTTCCGCCTCATGAATTGCGTTTAAGACCAAATTGTATCACTATGTTAATAAGAAATCTTAATATTAGTGGAGGACTTTGTAATGGAATAAAATTAATGATTATAGAACTTGCAGATCACTGAAATGTAAAATTTTAACGGGTAACAAAATAGAAGATATTGTTTTTTTAAATCGGATAACGTTATATTGTGAAAACGTATACCCTTTTTATTTAAAAGAAGACAATTTTCAATCGAAATAGCTTTTGCTATGACAATTAATAAATCACAAACATTTGAGTAGGAATAGATCTTCGTAAAGATGTTTTTAATCACGGATAACTTTATGTTGCTTTTTCACGAGTTCGCTCTTGGTAAAGATTAAAAGTTTATCTTGGTAATCAACGAATTAACAAACATGTTAAAAATTATATATATAAAGAAATATATTTATAAATTAAACATATGTTAATTTAGATACTATATTCTTTAATGATATTCCATTTCATTATAAAGAAAAAATATAAATAAAACATACACACACACACATATTTAATAAACATCAATTAACAATAATATAACATCAACAAAGTACGTGATTTTGTTGCAAACGATCGCAATGCATCATTAAAAATGATGGAGGAGGCTTTAAATATCAGTAGAGAAACGATTCGAACTATATTATATAGATTTGGGTAAAACGAAGGTTTGTGCGAAGTTTGTTCCACACACATTAAGAAGCGATCAAAAATCAGCGAGAATCAATTATTCCAGAGACATCGTTGCAGAAAATACCCCAAATTTCCTAAAATCAATTGTTACGGGTGATGAAACATAGTGCTTTCAATATGATTCAGAAACTAAGCGTCAAAATGCGGAATGGAAGTCAAAAAATTCACCACAAACAAAAAAAATACGAAAAGTTTCATCAAAAATCAAGACAATGCTTATCACATTCTTTGATAGCAAAGGTATTATTCACAAAGAGTTTGTTCCAACTGGCCAAACAATTACTGGTACATATTATCTTGAAGTTTTAAAGCGATTGACAGTGATGGACAGAATTCATCGTATTCGCCCCGAATATCGTGAACCAGAAAATTGGTCTTTGTTGCATGATAATGCACCGAGTCACACTTCATTGATTGTCCGTCAATGTTTGACTCGAAATCGTGTCTCTGTGTTAAACAATCCACCGTATTCACCTGATTTGGCCCCCTGCAACTTCTTATTATTCCCAAAATTGAAATTGAAATTGAAAGGACGCTTTTTTGATGACATTCCGACCATCCAATCAGCTTCTACACAGGCACTAGAGGCAATTCCGCAAACTGAGCTAGAACATGCATTTGAATCACTATTGAATCGCTGTAACAAGTATTAAAGCCAGAGGAGAATATTTTGAATAATAAAACCAAAAAATATGCATATTGTTGTTTCAATTATGATTTTCAGGCCCTGTCCGGGAACATATTTGTCGTACTATGTATATTAGAACGTAGCCTACATTGTATGTGTACATAATACTAATATTTCTAAGGCCCGATTCCACAAATATAAGATTATCAATTCCGGTTTTTTTCTCAATTCCAAAACTGGACTATTTTACAAAATAAAATAAATCTTACATTTGTGGAACCGAGCCTAATACATGTTTTCGTCCTTGCTAAGATGGTAATGTAGAAAACAGAAAAAAATATCGATAATTAATCGATCGAATTTCTTGCATGATCACATTAACTCAAAAGACGTAGGTATCTTATATATTGGAAATGAAAACCTGTAAATCGATCTTGATTAAGTTCAGCCTTCGCTCCAGCATTCCCTTAATAAAAATCAACAACCCGAATCTGTCTCGCTAAATCATAAATTTTCTGAAGCATAGTCATTATTACAATCCTTTGAAAGACAGTTGTCAGAAGCGAAATTAAATTCCTTTTGTTAAGCAAGAGATGGAGATGAAGATACAAGTTTATTTAGTTATTGGTTATCTTTAAAAAAAAGCAGAGACTTGTGCAACCTAATAAAAATTCTGAAGTAGGAATTAGTCAACAACTTTATGAAGATGCTCAAGTACACTTACAATCTAATGAAAATATTCTAAATACTGAAAATGTTTTGCAAAAAATATATATAAATGAGCTTGGAATAGTTTTTGACGATCCTCAGAAATCTAGTCACATAAATGAGAAGTCACTTAGTCATTTATCTAATGTATCGCATATCAATGAGTCTAATGTGCAATCACAATTGTTTTTTTTAGTATCATTTTTTTATTATCAACTCTTTACTCAGCTTCCTTTCCTTGCATATACTAAAACATAGTAGTTTTTCATTCTGTTGTCCTTTTTTATTCTGTTGTCCATGGTAGACATAAGTATTTTGTGATTATTGTTGCACAGAACGCAAGAGAAGATGAATTCTTGCACCAAAAGTTCTTCAGATTCTTGGAGATAGTGGCGGCACCAGTTATCGACACGTTAAACAATTTCTCCAACTTCTTTAATTTTATATAATTAATATTAAAAATAAGAATTATAAAATTATATATTTGATCAATAATCCTTTTACGTTCTCCATAAATATTGTATTATATGGTCTCTAAATCCTACCAAGTTGGAAGTAATCGGATTTCTCCAATAAGCTTGCTATCATCGTTTCTTGTCTGTTTCACATTTTTATATGTATTATATATACAATATATATGTATATATATATATATATATATATATATATATATATTTATTAAGTTTTGTCATAGAAGTCATACATAATTTGAACGTAAATTTTAATTATTTTTTGTTTTAATGATAAGTATTTATCACAATATCCTGTTTCTATTTCTACAGGAAATGCAATCATTTTTATCGATGCATTAAACAAAACATTTATCTAAATATAAACATAAACATTTTTTAATTTATCTTAAATATATCTTAACAAAATATTTTATTTTACTTTAATATTCTCTTATTTAATCTCACCTTTAATTTTACATGAACAAAATGTGTGTTATGGTATTACTAAAACAACAATTATTAAATAATTATTGTGTATATACTTAGTACACACAACTTAAATCTTAAATACTTTAAAACTTCAACGAAGTTCAAAATTGAGCTTTTAAATAAGATATTTTATGAACAGTTCGAAAATATTATTTCAACTATTTAATTTCTTTTTTTTTTGCAAAGTTTTGCTTTTTGGCAGCTAATTCTTTGTCTTCTTTTCTTTCTTACTTGATTTTTAAATTTTCAGCTTTCTTCTCATTTCGTTTTCTTTTTCTTTCTTCTTTTACATATTCGGCTTTTCGTTTTTCTTCTAGTTTTCTTTGTATGATGTTCTATTCGTTTATCAGAAGAGGCAATTGCTGGTATTTTTTCTTTACTTCTTCTTAATTTAGGCTTATTTTTCTCTTCTGGCAAAAAAAGAAAGTCCTTGAAGGTAGATGGGATATCTCTTGCCTGAGGATGTACAGGAACTGAGCAAGCATTTTCTTTCTATTATCAATGATAATTTCTTCTTCGTTTGTACAAAGAACGATTACATTACTGCTTGTTGTAAAAAAATTTTCATGTAGAATATTAGAATTTCAAGAACTTTGTTTAACGTTATCCAACAATTGTGATTGCACATTAGACTCATTGATATACGATACATTATATAAATGACTAAATGATTCCCTTCCTTTATATGACTAGATTTCTGAGAGTCTTCAAAAACTATTCCAAGCTTGTTTATATATATATTTCTTGCAAAACATTTTCATTATTTAAAATATTTTCATTAGATTGTAAGTGTACTTGAGCATCTTCATAAAGTTGTTGACTAATTCCTACTTCAGAATTTTCATTAGATTGCACAAGTCCCATATTTCCACTTTTTTTTAAAGATAACCAATAACTATTATAAATAAACTTATATCTTCAATATCTCCTTTTGCATTGCCCTATAAAAGGAACGAATTTAATTTCAGTTCTGATAACTGTCTTTCTAAGGACTGTAATAATAATTGTGGTTCAGAAGAACTACCGAATTGGCGAGATAGATTTGGATTATTGATTTTTATTAAGAAGCCAAAAATATTCATTTGCATCTGCATTGAATAAAAATAAATCATATTTCCGAAAACTATTTTTAAAAATACTGTGTACATCAATCGCGTTTAATTCTTCGTTTAAAAGCGAGGCAAAATACATTTTGGTTAATTTTTCACCGTTGTTCTATAGTCGCCATTTCCATCTTTGTCCATCGCACTTTTAATGGCCGAAACAAATCCAACATCCATCGGCTGTATAACGTGGATGGCATTAGGAAATAAGGCCACTAAAATTATTTTATTGCTCAAACAAAAACGGCTTAAATTTAAGTTAAATGCGAGGAGTGTCCGTTAACATATGATATTACTGGAATATCTTCTTTAATTGTCTGTGGATAAAAAATATTTGTAATAAATTCGAAAAAATGTTCTGCTATCATCCACTATGCTGTTTTTCCAATAGCTATTCTGATGGTGCAGAGTTTGCTATACATGATGAAAGACGCTTGCATGCAAACATTATGGTAGCAACAAATCATCAGCTGCATTTCTCATTAACGTGGCAATACACTCTTTATCATTGCAATTAACTACATTGTAAACACCATTTTCGTCTTTAGAAACTAGAACTTTGTTTTCTATAGGGCTTAGAAAGAAAGCATTTTCATTGCAGTTGAATATACGTTGAAGATCTTCTAGAACTGATAATAAATCTTCTTGCTCAAAATAAGAATAAATTTCATGGACTCCTAATATTTTCCACAAAGCCTGAAGCACGAAGTAATGTCAAATTTTACGACTTTCGGTTTGTTATTTCTGGATGTCTTCTTAGAAATGCTTTATACCAGTATCTTCCCGATCTTTTATCAGTAAAACAAATACTGCGTTTTAATTGAGTAAGTAACATATGAAACACTGTCGAAACTGACTGGTCTTTGGTGATTGGCAATTCAAGCTTAGAGACTTGTTTTATCCAATACTTTAGTTCAATCTTCTTCAGTTGTCAAAATAGTTGGTGATTTCATTTTACTTATCTCCGGCGTTTTATTTCATATTTTACGTGAAACAAAATTGTTCGTGAACCACCAAATTTTTTGCTTGCAACTGAAATAACTATTCCATTTCTGCATGCTGCTAAAACGTTCTCTATATCATGTATAGAGTAATTTAATTTTGGAGCAATTTCTACAAAAAATTAAAACTTATTGACACAATATAAGTTAAAAAATTTTTTAAGTATAATTTTTAAAAATAATTATGCCAATCTGTAAAAGTAATTGTAAAGTAAAAAATCAAAATAAATACAAAAATTTGTCAATAATTACGACGGTAGAATATTAAACTCATAATCGTAGTTAATGACGCAGAGGTTTATGTGATTTATTTAATACTTCTATTGCTCTATCATTTGTCAACAATTGCATTTTTAAGAAAAAAATTTCTAAATAACTACGAAGTAGTTAGTTTCGTGATTAATTTTATTAATTCTTAATGATCTAAAAAATTTCAGGGATTACGGCCATTGTCATTAATGTTGCCGTTTATCGTCGCAGTTAACGTTGCCGTTGCCGTTGTCATTGACGTCAAGGTTGTCGATAATATTGACGATTACGGCGCGATTTACCATTGCCGTTGCCGTCAACAGCAACGGAAACTTCAACGTTAACGGTAACGGCAATGGCAACAGCAACGATAACGACAACAGAAAAGGCAGCGTTAATGGCAACGGGAACGGAAACTTTAAAGGCAACAGCAAAGGCACAGTTAACGGCAATGTTAATGGCATCGGCAACGGCAATGGCAACAGAAATGACAACGGCAATATTGACGACAACAGAAAACGTCAACGTAAACGGTAAAGGCAACAGCAATGTTAATGGCAATTCTAACGTTATGGCAACGGCAACGTTAACGGGAACAGCAATGATAACGACACGTTGACAGCAAAGCAACAGCAACTTTAAAAGACAACGCAAACGGTAACGGCAATATTAATCACAACAACTATTGCAACGTTAACGGCAACGGCAATAACAGCATTAACGGCAACGGCAATTTTAACGACAACGGCAACGTTAACAACAACAGTAACGTTAACAACAATGGCAATGTTAACAACAACAGTAACGTTAACAACAACGGCAACGGCAACATTAACGGCATCGATAATGGCAACGTCACGGCAACGGCAATGTTGACAGCAAAGCAACAGCAACTTTAAAAAACAACGGCAACGGCAACGGCACCGTCATCGGTAACAGCAACGTTAACGGCAAAGGCATTTTCAACATTAATGACAACAGTAATGTCAACGGTAATGACAACGTTAATGGCAACGACAACGATAATATTGATGGTAACGGTAACGTTAACGGCAACGTTGACGGCAAAGCATGTTAACAGCAATAACAATGCTAACGACGTTAATGAAAACAGCAACGGCAATGTTAACGGCAATGGCAACGTTAACGGCAACGGCAAAATTAATGGCAACAACAACCGCAATTTTAACGTCAAAAGTAATGGCAACGTTAATGGCAATGGCACCGGCGACGTTAACAGCAATAGTGACACCGGTGACGTTAACGACAACGCTAATGGTGACGTTAACGAAAATAGCAACGGCAATGTTAACGGCAATGTTAACGGCAATAGCAATGGCAATTCTAACATTAACGGCAATGGCAACAGCAACGGCAGCGGAAACGGCAACGTTAACGGCAACGGCAACTGTAATAGCAACGGTAGCGTTAATGGTAATGGCAATAACAACGGCAACGGCAAAGGCAACGTAAATGACAACGGCAACGTTAACGGCTACGGCAACATTAACGGTAATGGTAACTCTAATGCCACCATCAACCGCAACATTAACAGCATCAGCAACGACAACGGCATTGACTACGGCAACGGCAACATTAACGGCAACGGTTACATTAATGACAATGGCAATGTTAAAAGTACCGTTAACGTTGCCGTTAAAGGTATCGGTTACGGTACCGTTAATGGCAATGACAACGGCAACTACATAATACAATAGCAATAGCGTTAACGGCAACGGCAACGTTAACGGCATTATGAACGGCAACGTCATCGGTAACAGCAACGGTAATGTTAACAGCATTGGTTATCGGCAATGATAACGGCAACAGCTACAGCAACGTTAACGGCAACGGCAGCGTTAACGGCAACAGTAGCGTAAACAGTAATGACAACGTTGATGACATCAATAATGGCAAATGCAACGGCAATGATAAACAAACGTCAACGGCAACGACAATGGCTACGTTAACGGCAACATTAAATTAAATGACACAAAGAGAAAGAAAAATTTATAATAAAACCAACACACAATAAAATAAAAACCACCATATTATATCTGTAGGTAAATTACTTACTATATCATTATTTAAAAACAATAATCATTTCCCCGATCGTTCATAATACAAATTTACCATATAAAATATTCCAAGTCATGACCCATGAGAAATTATCATCACAAATCCCTCAACAATTATACCTACTTTAAAAAAAGTCATCAATCTACACAATATTAAATTCATATGAACTACTGAAGAATAACCTAACATATTTTTTATATCAATTATACTATTATCTACTAAACATAAAATTCTTATTATAATTCTACCAATAATCCTAATTCTAAAAATAATGTACCCATATTTAATCATATCCTTATAATATATTAGGTGTTGGAATTAATTCGTAGCCTTTTTAATGAAAGAATGTTATTTATTTCACATGAGCATTAAAAAATACATTAATGAAAGTACTTCCCATCACTTGTAAAACGCTACGAATTAATTCCAACACCTAATATTTCTAACATCGAATTAATCCATATCCTCCCATCTTTAATAATACCTCAGCTAAAACCACAAACGAGGGCCTCAACATAACTCTTAGGTAATCAAATATGAAATAAATATAATAAATAAATATCTTAATAAAAAAAGCTATATAAATCATTAAAAATACTCAGAAAATAAAATCATAATCTCCCATAACTATTATTATTAATCTAAACTTAACAGTTATTCTATATATATATGTGTGTGTGTGTGTGTGTGTGTGTGTGTGTGTGTGTGTGTATGTGTGCGCGCGTGTGTGTGTGTATATATATAAACAAAAGGTATAAAAGAAGGGCAAAGAGCCAATAACGTATAAAAGAATTATAATTTAGATAAGCAAACCTAATACAAAACAATTAAAATACAATAAAATAAAACAAACGTTTCAACTCCAATTGAGTCATTTTCAATGCAATCTTACAATAATATAAATATCGTTCTAAATTAAAAATTCGTACATAATCTTACAATATTCTTACAATTCCTTAACAAAAAAATTTTTTTTTTCCTCTGTGTAATACGCTGTCAGTCATTTTTATCAAGAATTAACAAAGTCATAAGAAAGTTCTAGAAAAGTAACCGTAAACAAAAAGAATTAATATTAATCACATAAAAATTAAAAATATGATAATATACCTTAATAAATCTGTTACGAGTCCAATGATACACAACGAGAAAAAAATGTAAAATGTGGTCCATTTCGTGGTACAATAAAAAAGTCTTTTTAATTTAATAGGTTATTGTAAGCAAATTCGCAAAGGTAACGAGCATCTAACTTAAACGATACAACGAAATGTCAAACAGAAAAACATTATCGATAAACGGAAAACGGAAAAATAGGAGGAAAAGGACAGAAGATATTAGAAAGGAGAAAGAGAATGTATAATGTCAGAATACAAATCCGGCAAAGACTTCGTGTCATTTTGTCTATTAATCCCATGCTTTTGTTTTTTAATATGGACCATTTCAGATATTAACCTTTTGTTG
>NW_011627072.1:53597-66866 GCF_000204515.1 Acromyrmex echinatior | reverse complement strand
AAAACGCTACGAATTAATTCCAACACCTAATATTTTTTTTGTGCGAAAATGCCGAATTTTGAGCCGAATAAGCGTCATTTGCGGGAACTTTTGATTTACTTCTTTAATTTGAAGGAATCTGCAGCTGAGACTCATCGATTGCTTGTAGAAGCATATGGTGAGGCTGCCTTAAGTGACAGAAGTTGTCATGAATGGTTTCAAAAATTTAAGAACGGTGAATTTGACATCAAAGACAAAGAATATAGCGGAAGGCCGAAACTGTACGAAGACGCGGAATTGAAAGCATTATTGAATGAAGATTCGTGCCAAATGCAAAAAGAACTTGCACTTACATTTTGACTTACATCAATAAAACATTATGTATCGTTCTTTCACAATAAATGCTTAATTTTTTATAAAAAAACGGCGGAAACTTATTTGTACACTTAATATATATACTATATAAAGGAAATGAAATCAATAACACATATATTATTATATAATAATCAGCCCTACGACGCTCAGGATTTCTTCCTCAATAAATAATTTAAAAAATGTAGATATTATTCTAATCTCAAATATTATATAAAATAAAATCATATCTATAAATATAAAAATTATTAATACTATCATTAATACTATTATTATTTTAATAAAAATTAATATTTTTAATTTATCAAATTCTTTCAAAAAAAACTTTTAAAAATTTTATTTATAAAAATTAAATATTATTAATATTGTTAAATTAAATATTAAAAGTTAAATATTAAAAGTTATTAAAAGAAGAGCATAAAAACCACAGCACAAGATATTATTTGTGATATTTAATTATAATTACATTAATAAAACATTAGACATTTCGGCCACAATCTGACCATCTTCAGTAAATTCACAATATTCTTAAAACGCAAAATTACAAATATCTGACATTAGATTCAATCGTCATGTAAAATAATTATATCTAAACATGTTCTTTCATCATGTGAAGGTCGTACAACAATGTTGCAGCGCCAATTGTCATATTTCGAATATTTATGTAGAGAACAAGAATTTCCAGATTCTAATTTAAAAAGTAACCTATCATTAATATTTCCAAATCGAAATGTATGAGAATAGAATCGTTACCTATTTTACAGCAAAAAAACTTTTTATGTATCTTAAGTACATCCTTTACACAGATGGAAATTTCAAATCACTCATTTATCCTATTAGTCGAGTCCCACTCCTCTTTTTTTATTACACTCTATTCGTTAACTTCCACATTTCCATTAACTAAAACCAAAAAGAGATATATTATTGTTAATAATATCATTGACATATTAAAATTTCTAGTTGAAGACCTAAAATGAACTTCTAATTCATTATCTTACGGAAATACTCCGTATTACTTTAAATTCCTTCCTATCTCACAATTCATTCATACTCACTTATCCCAATTATTATTCATTCTACCCCACTCAAAAACAAATCAAACCTAACACCTTACATTAAACTGATATTTTATTAATATTTCAGTTTAATATAAATTTTTTAGATACTATGTTGATTATTGAAGAGCGGAATTTTATTTTTAATATATTATATAACCTAATCGTAAAGCAACCTTTTCCGGTAGATTTCTTAATTTTCATTCACACCATCCACTTTGTGATAAAAGAAGTGTAATTTATGGAGTTGTACACAGGGTTTTTTGTTTGTGTCATCCGAAATTCCAACGAAATAATTTGACGCTATTAAGATTTTTTTACAGAATGTGTATCCGTTACGTTTTATTTTCTCGACTATTCATAATAGAATTAAATATCACATTAACAAGATTAATAATTTGAATAAGAATAAGAATGACACGGAGAGATTTTTTACGATTCCATATGTCAGTACGATATCCGAAAGATTTGTACCTATTGTTAACATGTTTAATTGTAAATTGACTTTTACCATTCCTAACACATTAAGAAGTTTCATAAAGAGAGGAAAGGATGATTTGGAACTCATTCAGAATCAAAATGTAGTCTACAAAATATCTTGCGAAGATTCTGATGTTAGATATGTTGGTCAAACAAAAAGACAACTAAAGACCAGATTGCATGAATATGTTTCTGATATCAATATAAGTTCAAAATCTCCATCAGTGATTTCCAACCATCGTATTGAGGAGAATCATAACTTTAAATGGGATAAAGTGGACTTATTAGATGTAGAGCCTTCATATAATAAAATTCTCTGAAATGATCCATATTAAAAAACAGAAACATGGAATAAATAGACAAAATGACACGGAATCTTTGCCGGAATTGTATTTTGACATTATACATTCTCTTTCTTCTTCCTAATATCTTCTCTCCTTTTTCCCCCCTATTTTGCCGTTTTCTCGATAATGTTTTTCTTCTTGATATTTCGTTATATGACATCGTGTAAGTCAGTTGTCTGTTACCTTTGCAAATTTGCTTAAAATAAGTTATTCAATAAAAAGACTATTACATTGTACCACGAAATGGACTACAATCTACATGCGTTTTTTTCTCTTTTTTTACTAATGGACTCTTAACACATTTAACTAAATTTAATTTTACTAAGGTACATTATCATATTATAATATAATACTAAT
Source organism: Acromyrmex echinatior (assembly GCF_000204515.1). Next base: position 64,279 of record NW_011627072.1, on the reverse strand, counting down.
TGTTATGTAATTAATATTAATTCTTTTTGTTCACGGTTACTTTTCCAGAATTTTTATGATTTTGTTTATTCTTGATAAAAATGACTCGCGAATGTACACAAAATGAAAAATTTGATATTAAAGATTTATAATAATATTATAAGATATATGCATATTTTTAATTTAGAATGATGTTTATATATTTTAAGATTACATTAAAAATGATTCGATTGGAGTTGAAACGTTTGTTTATTATAATTGTTTCGTATTATTTTTGCTTATTTAAATTAAAATTCTCTTATACGTTATTGGCTCTTTGCCCTTCTTGTATACTACTGTTTGTTATAAGTACAGAGCCTTATTAATATTTTTTAATTATTCAAATTATTTCATCATTTTTTCTATTATTATTAACAATATTAGCATATTTAATTATATTTATCATATTTTATTTCCTTCTTTAATAATTAAATTTAATATTCCTCCTTTATATTTTCGATTTCCCTTAATTTCAAAATTTCTCTATTAAACATATTAATATTAATTATTATTCAAATAATTATTCTTTTTTATATAATATCTTAATAATGACGAAATTTACAATTATCTTTAATTATAAATCAAGCATTTATTATAATTTTTTAATAGTTATACCTTTTATAATTGGAGGATTTGGAAATTTTTTAATTTTCCTTAAACTAAGGCTTTCCTGATATAGCTTCTCTCCGAATAAATAATATAAGATTTCGACTTTTACCGCCATCTCTAACTCTCCTTATTCAAAAAAATTTTTTATACCTTGGAATTGGGGCAGGATGAACCCTTTTATCCACCCCTTATATCTAATATATTTTATAGAGAAACATCAATTGATTTAACTATTTTTTCTCTCCATATTGCAGGAATATCTTCAATTTTAGAGGCAATTAATTTTATTTCTACAATTTTCAATATACATCAAAAACTTCTCTCATAAGACAAAATTCCTCTTCTAGTTTGATCAATTCTTATCACTGCAGTATTATTACTTCTTTCTCTTCCCGTTCTTGCCGCAGCCATATACTTTTAACAGATCGAAACTTAAATACCTCCTTTTTTTACCCATCTGGAAGTGGAGACCCTATTTTATATCAATATTTATTTTGATTTTTCGGACATCCTGTTTATATTGTAATCCTTCTAGGGTTTGGATTAATTTCTATTATTATTATATATATTTACATTTATGGGGTAATTTTCTAATTCTTTAATTCGTTAATAGGGACAGTTCGGGGTATTTCTCAAACTTTATCTTATGAGGTTAGTTTAATTATAATTTTTTTAATGTTAATGATTTTGAGAGAGAGATATTCTTTTATAGATTTTTTAAAGTGACAGATGTATGATATGGAATTATAGTTATGCCTTTATTCTTAGTATGTTTATTGGGAATAATGACTGAGCTGAATCGTAGGCCGATAGATTTTGTAGAGGGTGAATCAGAGTTAATTTCAGGATTTAATGTATTTCAGAGGTGGTTTGCATTGATTTTTATGACGGAATATGGTATAATTATTTTTTTTAGATATTTAGTGGAGGATGTGTTTACTAATTTACTTTCATTATGAATATGATTGTATATTAATTTGGTAGTATTTCTAATTAATTTAATACGTGGAGTTTTATCGCGGATGCGATATGATGTATTAATACATTTATGTTAAAAAATTATTTTATCTTTTAAATTATATAATTTTCATTTTTATTTTGATATTTAAATTTATGTTTGTGTTTATTTAATGTAGGTAGATAAGATAGGGTAGAGTAGGATAACAATTACTTGTAGGGATTAATAAATTAAAATTAGTATATTTAGTATGTGTAGAATGTTGTTTACAAAGATAATAAGTGGTGATAAGCGTGTTTTATTAAATTTTTATTTGAATTTAGTTATTAGGGAGATGTGGGTGGGAAGAATGGAATGGGAGGTTAAAAAAATAAAGTAAATTATTAAAATAAAAATTTTAATAGAAAATTTTCTTTAATATGTTTTCAAAACATAGACTTATTTCAAGATCATTAATTAATTATTTATAATTATTTATTAATAATCAGAGGAATATAAATAAAAAATAATTTAATAATATTATAATAAATAAAATAATATTAATATCATTGATAAAAAAATATATAATATATGTAAAATATAATATAAAGAGTGGCACGAATATATGGCCCCACTCGTCTCGAGCAAGTAGAATAGACTAAATTAAGTAGGAAAGTCCTTTATCATTTTGTAACGCTCGCAATAATTAACAAGATATTAACGTTTAAAGATAGCCGAATACGCGCGTCTGCTCGACTTACTATTGTCGAAGGTACGGCCCCATTACAAAATGGTAGAGGACTTTTCTACTCAGTTTAGTTCACTCTACCTGCTTGAGACGAGTGGGGCCGTATATTCATGTCACCCTGTATATATAAATATATAAATAGACAGGCAGTAAAAACAAACCTAAGGAAGAAAATATGCAGAGATACATGACAAGAAAAGAGGAATCTATGATAAAGTTTATGAAGGAGATGGAGGAAAATATTTGTAAACGGTTTGAAAACATGATGGGACAAATTGAACAAATGAGGAAGGAAAGAAGGAAAGTTGGAGATGGAGGAAAAAAGAAGAAAAGATAAAGAAGAACATAACATAAAAAGGAGAAAACTGGAAAGAAGAATAGAAAAATTGGAATGGGAAAGCGAAAAGAAGGATGGAGGAAGATGGAGAAACAATATAGTAATCAGAGGCATAAGCAAATGAGGCAGAAATAAGATGGAACAGCAGGTAAAAATCGTCAAAGAAAATTAGAAGTGAAAGTAAGAAAAGCGTTTAAGGCACAGGACAGGGAGAATAAGTGCACTATAATAGCTGAATTAGAGAGCTGGGAAGAAAAAAGCGAGATTATGACAAGAAAGAAAGTGTTAAGTGCAGGGATATTTATAGATGATGATCTAACAAGAAAAGAGAGAAAAATGCAAAAGCAGTTGAAGAAAAAAACTAAAAAGGAGAAAAAGAAAGGAAATAATGTGAAAGTAAGCTATAGTAAAATTTTTGTGAAAGATAAGTGGCTACGCTGGAATGAGAGAGAGAAAAGAATAGAAAAAAACAAAGGAGGAAGAAGAGAATGAAAAGGAAAAAGATGGCGGGGAAGAGGCGAAAAGAGGATTAAGAATTTGTTTTTGGAATATTGCAGGATTTTTGGAATATTGTCTAATAAATGTGAGGAAACATGGGAATATCTGGAAGAATTTAATCGTGGGATTAGTGGAGACATGGATAGATGAAGAAAGGTGAGAGAAAATTAAAAATAGATTGCCGAAAAACTACGAGTGGAACTATGTGCCGGCAAAGAAGGAACATAAAAAAGGAAGAGCAAAAGGTGGGATAATCACTGCAGTGAACAAGAAAATAAAGAATATAGAAGTTAGGAAAATAAGTGAAGCAGCGATGGAATGTGAAATGATCTATAATGGAAATAAATGGAGAATAATAACAGTGTGTAGTCAAGAGGTAGAAAAAACAATGGAAAGGTTGATGGAACATATTCGAGAAGAAGAGGAAGAGTATTTAATAATAGGAGGAGATTTAAATGCAAGGACAGCTAGTGAAGGAAAACCGGTAATAGAGAAAGAAAATGAGAAGAGAAACAAGAGCAAAAAATCAATACATAAAATAATAAATAAAGAGAGCCATAGACTAATAGGAAGGATAGAAGAGAGAGGATGGGTGATACTGGAAGCTTCAAAGAAGGGGATGGACTTATATAGGGGAGAGAGAATTTTCGGTCATGGACTATATGATAGGAAATGATGGAGCATGCAAAGAAATCAAAAGAGTAGAAGAAGGCAAGAACAGAGTCAAATCATATCCCATTAGAGCTGCTAAGATCGCAAATAATGGAGAAAAAAAGATAGTGGAAATAGAGAGAAGTGACTGGATGGAAGAGGGGATGAAAAGCTATCAAGAGAAGAGTAAAGAATGGAAGAGCACACGGGAAGATACGGAGGGCATTTGGATGGAGATAAAAGAAAAGATTAAAAGTGCAATCAAGAAAGATAAAAAGAAAATATTCCCATGGAAATTAGGAAAGAAAGAATGATATAATAAAGAATAGAGAAGTAGGAAAAGAAAGTTAAGAAAAGAATTGAGAGAACTGAAGAAAAGAAGAATTAGCAGGGAAGATTATGTGATAAAAAGGAGGAATTATAAAGAATGGTGTGAAGCACAGAAGAAGAAGCATGCGGAAGCAGAAGAAGAAAAGATAAAAAATATAAGAAGTGAGAAAGAGGCATGGAAATATATAAACACAAGTACAGGAAGGAAATATATAAACAAAGTACAGGAAGAAGAAATCAGAAGGATATATAGATGGACAGCTGAAGAGACCATTTTATGGAGCTGCTAGAGGGCACGCGGGAGAAAACGACTCTGAGTATGGAAAGTGAGGAAAGCGAAGAGGAAAAGACAGGAAGAGAAGAAGTAGAAGAAATTGTAAAAGAAGAGTTAATAGAGGTGTTAAGAAAATTAAAAAAAGCAAAGACTCCGGGAGAAAAGAGAATGAGAATGAGAGTAGAAACGAGATAGAGAATGAAGTTTATGTCCAAAGAAATCAGAAAAGAATTCTGGAAAATGATTAACAGTATAATCAATAATGATTAACAGAGTATAGAAAGGGGAAGGAATACTATCAGATTGGAACAAAGGCTTTATCTGTCCTATCTATAAAAGAGGAGATAAAGAAGAAATTAAAAACTATAAAGGAATTACATTAATGGACACATCTCAATAAGATTTACGCGACTATTCTAAACAGAAGTCTTGAAAAAGAAGCGGAGGAAAAGCTGAAGAAAGGATAGTATGGATTCAGAAAAGGAAGAGGAACAATGGATGCAATCTACTAGTATATCACGTGGTTAACAGGGAATTGAGCAAAAAAGGAGGAAAGATGTCCAAAGAAATCAGAAAAGAATTCTGGAAAATGATTAACAATATAATCAATAATGATTAACAGAGTATAGAAAGGGGAAGGAATATGAAGGAAGGAGATGTTTGCCTTTTTGGCGGATCTGAAAGCTGCATTCGATAATGGGAAAGGAAACTGCTAAATGAAATGATGAGAAAGATGCAGATAGAGAACAACCTCAGACTCCGAGTTATGGAGACGTATAAAGAAACAAGGAATATATTGGGTCATCTAAAAAGTATCCGCGGTTTTTTGTCACTAGATGGTGTTGATGGTCATATATCGGGCAACACTAATCCGATTGTGTCAAACGAACGCGCGTCTGAAAGATGACATTTTAGGTTACATTTTTTGTAAACAAAGTTTGGTGATTCATCAATCATGTCAAAAGTTATATTGGTTTGAAAATGAGTGAAATATCTGAAGAAATACGCTATGGGATGCTTTTTTACTACAAAAAAGGCAAAAACGCAGCACAAACATGCAGACAAATTTGTGATGTTTACGGCGCGGATGCTGTAAGTGAACGCAGGATGCAGGAGTGGTTTGTTCGATTTCGTTCTGGAAATTTTGATGTCAAAGATCGATCTCGCTCTGGTCGACCAGTCACTGAAAAAGACCATGAAATTTTGCAACTGGTCAAGCAAGATCGGCATGTGAGCTGTCAGGAGACAGCCAATGCACTAAGAATCAATCATATGACAGTTTGGAATCATTTGAAAAAGGCTGGCTACGCAAAGAAACTCGATGTTTCGGTGCCACATGAATTAACGCAAAGAAATTTGATTGATCGAATTTCCATCAGCGAAACACTACTAAAACGCAACGAAATCGACCCATTTCTGAAGCAAATCATCACAGGCGATGAAAAATGAGTGAAATACAAGAAGAAAAACGACCAGAATTGATTAACAGAAAAGGTGTTGTCTTCCATCATGACAACGCCAGATCACACACATCTTTGATGACGCGCCAAAAATTGAGGGAGCTTGGTTGGGAAGTTTTGATGCATCCACCGTATAGCCCGGACCTTGTCTGACTACCATTTGTTTCGATCTCTGCAGAACTCTCTTGATGGAAAAACATTGGCCGACAAAAGAGCTGCCGAAAATCACTTGAAAAAGTTTTTCGCCGATAAACCACAAAAGTTCTACACGGATGGAATTATGAAATTACTCGAAAAATGGCAAAAGGTTATAGATAATAATGGCCAATATATACTTGATTAAAATTGATTTTCAATAAAGAAAAATTTCATTCAAAAATTGAACAAAAAACCGCGGATATTTTTTAGATGACCCAATAGTAAAAGTAGGTAATAGGAAGTCAGAGGAGTTTTGAACTAAAAAGGCCTTAGACATGGATGTCCGCTAAGCCCAACATTGTTTAATATATATATGTTAGACTTGGAGGGAGAGATAGGTCAGACGGAAGGATTAGTAATAGGAAAAGAGAAATGCTGGACAATAATGTATGCGGATTATGTGATTCTACTGACAGATAGAGAAGCTGATATGAGAGAGATGCTGAAGAGATTTAAGAGGTTTATACAAAAAAAAGGTCTGAATCTGAGCCCGGAGAAGTCAAAAATAATGGTATTTGAGAAAAAAAGAGGTAGGACAAAAAAGAGAAAACAGAAATGGAGAGAAGAGGAAATAGAAGAAATTAAAGAAATCAAGTACCTAAGATAACGCTACAGAAAAACGGAGGGACTGAAAAACATATAAAAGAAAGGATAAAGAAAGCAACAGTGACAATGAAGAGAACATGGAGCATTGGAGAAAAAATATTCAAAGACAACTTCGAAAGAAGAATGAAGATATTCAACTCTTTGGTGAAGAGTATAGCCTTGTATGGAGCGGAGGTGTGGGGCTGCCAGGACAACAATAGACTAGACGGAATAAAAATGAAGTATGTGAAATGGATTCTAAAACTAGACTAGAGAACACCTAATTATATACTGGTAGAAGAAACAAAGATAAATGAAATCAAAATTAAAGCAATCAGAAGAGCAGTAAAGTACAAGGAAAGAATAGGAAACTCGAGGAAAAAGTTAATAAAAGAATGTATAAAGGAGTTGGAAAAGGACAGTAGAGGAAAAGAAGGTGACTGGGAAAAGAAGAGATGAGAAATGCTCAGGAATGAGTAAGGAATAAATAAGAAGAGTAAGAGAGGCAGGAGATCAAGGTATAACAGAAGATCTCATAAAGAGATTAGATAGAAAGAAGAGAGAAAGAAGAAAGACAAGCAAAGATAAATGAGTCAAGGTATAATAACAATTATAAAAATATACGGTCAAAAAAGTTACCAAAAAAAATACTTGGAAGGCAAAAAGAGGATGAAAGATAGAAGTTTAATAGCAAGATTCAAATGTGGGAACGAGACAAAAGGAGGTCAGTACTGAAGAGAGGAAGTAGAAAAGAGATGTAGACTTTGCCATGCTGCAGAAGAGAGTATGAGTCATATACTCAAGGAGTGCAAGGAGACAAAGCGTGAGATGCTGATGAAAGAATTCATAGGGATAGAAGGTAAAGGGATAGAGATAATGAAGAGAGTAGATAAGGCAAAAAAAGAAGCAAAAGGGAGGGAAAGAAGAGTGAGGACTTATCACAGATTGCTACACTAAGTAGATTAGAAAGCAAAGTTGTATATAAGTATAATTTTAAGGGCAGTTCCAAGCATAAAATACCAAAGTAGTTATATGTATGCACGCTATAGGTAAGAAAGTGTGTAATATGCGATACATACTGTTTTGTTTTTGAATGAATAGCATTTATATGTATTTCAAGTATTCCAAATGTTTATAAGTATATATGTTTATAAGTATATATGTTTATAAGTATATAAATATTTATACGTATATATATAGAGCGAGAATAGAGTTGTGTATGAGGAAAATATGAAGAATAGGTACCAAAGGAGGATAAGGGTCAAATGTTATTAAATTAAGAACAAATGTAAATAAATGTATACTGGAAGCTATCCTAAGCCGCAAGGCAGGATTAAAATTAATAAATAATAAATAATAATATAAATATCTAAATATAAATATATTAGGTGTAATAAAAAGTTTTGTTTTTATTTTAATTAGTTTAACAAGGGGAGGATATATGAGAATAAATTTAAGTATAAAAATAAAAAAAAAGAATTTATTTATAAATTTATTAATTATAAATAATAATTTTTCATACTTTATGATTTAAAGATACGATAATAAAAAATGAAAAGTAATTTAAAGTAAGAATTTGGCTAATTAAAATATATGGTATTTCAATTAGTTGGGCTCCGGCTCAGAATAAAGTTAACAGAATAAAGATATTAATGAATATTCAGTAGATTAGTTGATTAGAAATAATAGTTGACGATGAAGTAAAGTATTTAGATTTAATAAGAGGGAAAGTGTAAAGAATTAAAATTGATAAGTAAGGACAATAACTCCTTCTAATTTGTTGGGGATAGATCGAAAAATAGCATAAGCAAATAAAAAATATCATTCTGGTTGAATGTGGGTAGGTTTAACTATGAGATTTTCGGGGGTAAAGTTATCTGGATCACTTATAATATATGGATATTGGAGAATGATAATAAGGAAAATGGAAAAATGAAGATGAATCCTAGGAGATCTTTAAAGATAAAATATAGATGAATTTTGTAAATTTCTCTGTTTATTCCTATGGGGTTTGAGGATCCGGTTGAGTGTAAAAAAAATAGGTGAATAAAAATAAATAAATGATAAATGGAAGGATAAAGTGGAAAGAGAAGAAACGATTTGAATTATTAATCCCCCTCAGGTTCATATAACTAATATATATTTCCAATGTATGGGATAGTTGTTATAAGGTAATTATTGTTGGTCCTCAGAAAGATATTTGTCCTCAAGGAAGAACATATCCGAGAAAGGCTGTAGTTACTGATAATAAAAGAATTGAGCCACCTGATATTAAAGTATGGGTTAAATTAAAAGAATTGTAATAAATATTACGTCTAATATGTAAATATATACAAATAAAAAAAAGTGAGACTCCGTTCATATGAATATTATGTATAATTCATCCGTTTGGGACATTTTGAATAATATGAATAATTCTATTAAAAGCAATAGAAATATTAGGACAATAATGAATAGATAGAAATAATCTTCTAATAATTTGAATTAGTAAGAAAATACCGAGTAAAGAACCAAAGTTTCATCAGTAAGAGATGTTAATAGGGGAGAGGAGATTAAAGAGTGTTCAATTATTTTATTAATTCTTTTCATATATTATTAGTTATTAATTGGGGATAGATTTTAATAATTTAATAAAGTATTTTTTTAAATTAATTTTTTATAAAGAAGAAAATTTAATTGAATATATTTTAATAATTATAAATATAGATATGAGTAGGAAAAGTAATGTTATTGTAAAGATAAAAGTAAATATAGAAAATATTTTCAAATATTCTTTTATTGATATTAATAGAAAAATTTATATTAAAAATATTAGTTTATGAAAGTTAAATGAAAATTGGGAGTAAAAAAAATAAAAAGATTTAGATTTTACGAGGATTTTTATTATTGCAAGTATAAGTATATTTATTAAGAAAGTTAATATTAGGGTAATTTTGATGAAATAATTATTTTTTATATTAGAAATTAATCTTGTAAAATATAAAAAAATAATAAGTAGTCCTCTAATTAAAGTAAGGAATATTATAATTGAATATAAATAATTTTTTAATCAGAATGAAATTATAAAAAGATTAATAAAAAAATTAAAAAATTAAAAGAATGATTGTAGAGCTAATATTATAAGAATTGAATAAGATGATAAATATAATAAAAAATATTGTTGAAAAAAAATAAGGAAGATTATATTAAAGAATTTAGTCATAAATTAAATTTGGTTGTGATTAGATAAATAAGTTTTTTTGGGAAGGGTAGGTAATTGTAAGTTAAATTAGTAATATTAAAATTAATGGGATGAAATGAATGAAGAAAATAAGGCGATAATAAGAAAATCAATTAGATATTATATAATAGCTTATATACAAGTTTTTTTAATTTCTTTATTATTATTAGTATTAATATATAAACATATAATAATTATATTAATAATAATTGAGTTATTGATAGTGAATATGTCAATATGTATATATATTGTTATAGTACAAGTAGAGATAGAATTTTATTTAATTTATTATTTGATTTTTATGGTTTGTGAAAGAATATTAGGATTGGGTTTGTTAGTAATAATTGTTCGATTTAGGGGGAAAAATTTATATTATACATTTAATTTTATAAAATTTTAATAGAGTGGGATGAAAGAAGTGAATTATTAATTAAGGGTGAATTAACTTAAGTAAGATATAGATTATAAATAAAAAATGGATTTCTATATTATTATTATTATTATTATATTGTTATTAGTGTTTATATAATATTGTATATTATTATTAAGTTGGTGCATATGAAATGTCGAATTTTTAAGTAAATATATAAAACTGCATATCTTTTTTCAAAAGCTATTTATTTAACCAAAATATTGATCCATTTGTTTCAATACACTTTTCCCAACGAGATTTTAATGCATAGATGCCTGTCTTAAAGAAATTCTGATCTTTAGAATCAATAAACTCTGATATGGAATTTTTCAGTCTTCATTTTCTGTCTTCATTTTCATACTGTTTAACCCGTAAAAACTGTTCTAAATGTTTAAAAAAATGAAA
>NW_011627072.1:5225-36862 GCF_000204515.1 Acromyrmex echinatior | reverse complement strand
GGGGGGGGGGGGGGGGGATAATAAAAAAATAGTGTAAGGGAAAGAATGTTAATTTTAGAGATTAGAAGTATATATTTGAAAATATTTTTTTGATTTTTATTATTGTTTTAATAAATTATTTATTTTTTATATCTTTAATTTACAAAATTAATATTTTATTTGATAAACTATAAAACATTATTTTTTGAATTATTAGATTTTTTTAACTAATTAAATTGTAAATAAATAATATTTTTTTAGATATTATAGTTTATATACAAGTTTTTTTGATTTCTTTATTATTATTGGTATTAATACATAAACATATATTAATTATATTGATGATAATTGAGTTATTGATAAATAAATATGTCTATAATTATGTACGAGTATATTGTTATAGCCCAAGTAGGAATAGAATTTTAATATATTATTTGATTTTTACAGAATATGTGAGAGGATATTGGAATTAGGTTTATTAGTAATAATTGTTCGATTTAAAGGAAATGATTTGTATTATTATTTAATTTTAGAAAATTTTAATAATAATTTTTAATTTTTTGAATAGAATTGTTAGTTAAGATTTTATGATAAAATTTATTATAATAATTATGTTTATAAATTTTATAATTATATTTTATTATAATTTATGTAATTTATTTAGTCTTATATTGATTTTTATATTTATATATAATAAATGTAAAGTGATTTAATATTCAAAAGGTAGTATAAAAGAAGGGCAAAGAGCCAATGACGTATATAAAAAAAATTATAATTTAGATAAGCAAACTTAATACAAAACAATTAAAATACAATAAAATAAAACAAACGTTTCAACTCCAATTGAGTCATTTTCAATGCCATTATACAATAATATCAATGTCGTTCTAAATTAAAAATTCGTATATAATCTTACAATATTCTTACAATTCCTAAACAAAAAATTCTTTCTTCTTTCTGTGTAATACGCTGTGAGTCATTTTTATCAAGAATTAACAAAGTCATAAGAAAGTTCTTATTATAGTAAATCTGTTAAGAGTCCCATAATACACAACGAGAAAAAAATATAAAATGTAGTCCATTTCGTGGTACAATAAAAAAGTCTTTTTAATTTAATAGGTTATAAGCAAATTCGCAAAGATAACCAGCATCTGACTTAAACGATGTCATAAAACGAAAAAGTTTTTCGTTGTAAGAATTGTAAGAATATTGTAAGATTATGTACGAATTTTTAATTTAGAACGACATTGATATTATTGTATGATGGCATTGAAAATGATTCAATTGGAGTTGAAACGTTTGTTTTATTTTATTGTATTTTAATTGTTTTGTATTAAGTTTGCTTATCTAAATTATAATTTTTTTTATATACATCATTGGCTCCTTGCCCTTCTTTTATACTACCTTTTGCTTATTAGTACAGAGCCTTTTTTATTACTTTTAATTTTTGATTTAATATTATTATAAGAATAGGATCTAATTATTATTCGATAATATTAATAATATTAAGATTATGAATTTTAGGTTTAATATTTATGAGTTTAAATGAATTTAGTAAATTAAAATTATTAATTTTTATTGATATATTAGTGGTATTGATGATATTTTTTGTGTTTATAGATTTTATTTTAGTTAATATTTGAAATTAGAATAGTACCTACATTTTTTTAAATTATTTATTGAGGTAGAAATCCTGAGCGTTTAAGTGCTGGTTATTATATAATATTGTAATATATCAATAATATATATATATATATATTATTGATTTCATTTCCTTTATTGGTATAATGTCTTTAATATGTATATATATGGTATAATGATTAAATTTAGGTTAATAGTGGTAGTTATAAGTGGATATGGTTTTACGTTTTGGGGATTTTTGATGATTTTTTTATACAACTTTTTTTATTAAAATACCTATATATTTATTTCATATTTGATTTCCTAAGGCTCCAGTTTATGGATCTATGGTTTTAGTGAAGTATTGTTAAAAATAGGCGGATATGGATTAATAGAATTGTATTATAAGGTTAGAGTAAAATATAATTATTTGATTTTTAGAATTGGGATTATTGGCAGGATTATTATGGTAAGAATTTTATGTTTGGTATAAAATTGATATAAAAAGTATAGTAGCTTATTCTTCGGTAGTTCATAAATTTAATATTATGTAGATTAATGATTATATTTAAGGCTGGTGTGATTAGGAGGTATGTAATAATAATTTCTCATGGTTTATGTTCATCTGGGATACTTTATATAGTAAATTTATATTATGAACGATCAGGGAGACGATTGTTGTTTTTAAATAAGAGTTTAGTAAGTAATTTACCTGCAGTTATAATATGGTTATTATTATTTTGTATTATAAATTTTTTTTTCCTTTGTCTTTAAATTTTATAGGAGAAATAATAATGTTGATAAGAATTTTAAATTGGGAGGTTTATATATTAATATATTTAATGTTAATTTGTTTCTTTAGAGCAGCTTACTCACTGTATTTATATTCGTATGTTTATCATAGGACGAATATTTATTATGAAAATAAAATTTATAATTCTAATTTGAAGGAATATATAATTTTATTTAATGCATTTTTTTTCCTTTTGTTAATATATTTATTAAATTTAATTATATTTATGTAATAATAGAAGAAAGTAAAAAGAATATATTATAGGTAGGTAAGGTAATTAATGAGTTTATTTTATTAGAGCATAAAGAATAAAAAAAATTTATTTAAGTAGTTTTAAAAAAAAAATTTATTTATGATGTGCGAGAGCGAATCAGAGCGAGAGCGCTGACGTGAAATTTTTAAAGTGATGCGGCGTTTGTCTAACAATGTTTCTCGCTAGTTCAAACCCGGCTCGAAGGACCAGAAAATGTGCGAGAATGCACCGCGCGGAAAGGTTCGAGTGAGAGAACGGCACACGGTTAATGTGATACACGACAGTAAAGAGAACTTCGTTCCTTTTAATTTAACAAAAGAATTTTCTTTAATATGATCAGTTACAGAGTCAAAAAATATAATTAATTAAATATTGGATTAACAGAATATCAAATGCGGTCACCCTTTCCAAAATTATATTTGGAATCGCGGTGATGGAAAATCTCGGCGATTTTCTCGGAAAGATTCGTTTTATAGCGGTTTTCACTAAGCGGTTAGCACGGCGGTTTTACGAAGCGATATAGTAGCGAGACTATGATTCTAAGAACTCGAAGAACTTTTAGAAGTAAGAACTCTAAGAAATCTAAGAACTCTAAGCGGTGTAAACGGTGTAAGAGGTGTAAACTATCTAAGCAATCTGCCCCGGAGGGACGGCGAGATCGAAGCATTTATTGCTTTCGGTCTGGGCTTTCTTCTTGGGAGAAATCCAATTAAATTTTGCCACAATCGTAATTATCACGTGGCATTGGTTGTACAAAATTGATTGGTGCTTTCGATTCTTTTCTAACGACGCTCAACGTAACAGTCATGCGCGACAGAAAATCCGTACGCGGGATTGGTGACAGCGCGTGACGTATTCGTCGGAGCGCGGCGCTCGCGTGCGCGAATTGAATTGTTCTAGAACTTTCGATTGTCCGTTGCCGGTGCCTGTTTGCGTGTACCGAATTGTTTTGAAAAGACTAGAGAACGACGAATCCCTGACTTTGACGAGGCTTAATGTCAGGCTCGAGATGAAATCACGAGCTCGCCTTGTGCGTGCATTCAATAACAATTCCTGTCGGTCGATCGAAGGAGTTCTTACCCTTTTTTTCGAATTACCGATCTCAAACAATGGAATTAATGATACTGTTTATTATACATTAACTCTTAAATTATTTTAAATGTATTATTTTTTATATATATGTTTTGCATATTTGTAATTTTAGGGATAATGAGTATTAGATTTTATTATTTAGATTTAATTGTTATTTTGGAACGGTTAGTGTTAGAATTTAATACTGTAAAATTTATTTTTTATTAATAGATTGGATTTCAATATTATTTATCAGATTTATTATATTAATTTCCTCAATAATTATATTATAATATATAGAATTGAATATATATGATTAGAAAAGTACATAAATCAATTTAATTATTTGTTGTTATTGTTTATAATTTTAATAATAATTAGTCCAAATGTTATTGGAATTTTAGTTGGTTGAGATGGATTAGGGGTAGTTTCTTATTGTTTAGTAATTTATTATTACAAGCATTTATTATGGACAGTTGTCCAATGTTGTTTTTTTCTCGTTCGTCATCAACTGCACACTTGTGCTGCTCCATGTTCAGTGACAACGTGTGCTTGTAAAAATGTCGTATAATACAGAAGAATATACAGATATGATTATCTGTTACGGGATGGCCGATGAAAATGCCGATGAAAATGCTGAACTCGCGGCGCATATTTACGCGAAACGATTTCCTAATCGCGAGCGGCAACCTTCGTCAAAGGCTATTAAGAAATGTACCCTACGGGCGAAGGAAACAGGAAGTCTCCTGCGGGATACGCGAAACTACGGTCCGATATGTCGCAACGTCGGTCTCGAAGAAGAAGTCCTTTGGATGTTCGAGGAAAATCCTCGAACTGAGTGTGCGTCGTGCAACTCGCGCACGGTTTACCGCGATATACGGTGCATCGCATTTTACGACAGAATAATTTACGGCCATTTCATTACCAACGCGTGCAGTAATTGCTGGAGCGAGATGAAATACCGCGCGTCCATTTTTGTGAAGGTATTTACTTATTCTTTTTACTCGATAATCACAATGCTTTTTTGCAGAAATTAAACATCAAAATATGCTCAGAGCTTCTTGCACATGTCTTGCACATGTCTTGCAATGTCAGCGAAATGCCTCATTTCCCGATTATATCTTATGGACGGATGAGGCATTTGTTCTGGCAATTCGAAAATCCACACGCCATTCGCGCCTTTCAATACCGTTGATCAATCAACGTATGGGCAGGAGTGTTAAAGGACCGAGTGGTAAATATTCTTGTAAACTATAAAGAAAATATCTTTTCTTTCATAGTTTTTTCGAAATGTATTTTACAATTGACAATTTTTAGATCGGTCCTCATTTTTTGCCGCCATGTCTCAGCGCACAGGCGTATGGAGAGTTTTTAGAAAATTACCGGTGCTTTTCGAGGACGTTCCTCTCCATATTCGCCAAACGCTGATTTATTTATGATGATGGAGCTCCCGCATATTTCTCCCGTCAAATAAAAGAAATGTTAGACGCGCGTTTTCCGGAGAAGTGGATGGATCGTGGTGGCCCGATTACTTGACCGGCAAGGTCGCCACATTTAAATGTGCTTGATTTGTTTGGGGCCATATAAAAGACTTAATCGAGCACAGATGTGATGACCTTGAATATGAGGCGATGAGATCATGGCGGCCTTTAATACCATTATGCCGGACATGGTGCAACGCGGCAAATAGTTCGAAGAGCCGAACTCTATTCATAAGCAGGAAGGCATTTCGAAAATTGTTGCATTAAACAATGAGAGTGGATTAGGCCTACTGGGGAAATCACTTAAAAAAAAACGCGCCAAGCTATCTACCTCAAGGTGGTGTGGAAACGATAGCGTTTCCTTAGTACTTAAAATGTTTATATTTTCAGAAGAATATGAGTAGCGTCTGCATTGCATATCTCATCGTATTCTGTAGTTTGATTTTTTACATCCAGAGAAAAATTTCTTCAAAGAAATGTTTTTTTTTGCTATACGATTAAAGAAAATATTTCTTTGATTTGATCGTCATTTCTTTAAACATAATTTTTTCAAACTAAAGAAATTTTTTCTTTAACCGTGTAACAAAGGAACATTTCTTTGAATCGAAGAAATCTTTCTCTGGGTGTATATATAACATAAATAGTAGTTTTAATTACACTTACTTAATTTTTCTTACAAAATGATCTCGTAATTAATAATTAATCGTAAATATTGTAAGTCTGTACATTGCAAATCCAATATTCTTTCAGCTGAAACTCTTAAATCATTAAATGCAATACAAAATAACGCAATTAAACGTATTAATTACGTTATTTTGTATCACTGTTAGAAATGTTTTAATGAATTTTAAGTAACGTGTAATAAAAGCTTATGATCATGCAGTAATTGAAAAGAATTGAATAATATAACTGAAAATTAGGTTACACTCTTAGGTTACAGTCTTAAATGTAATGAATGTTAATAAAAAAAAAACTTTTTAAATAATTTTTTATAATAAAAGCTATTTTTTTATAAAGAAAAAAATTTTTTTGTTATAGTTCTAAAGTACTTTTGAAGCTATTCTGTTTTCATTCTGAAATTTTTTTCTATCTCTTACAATTCCAGCGACATTCGCTTCGAAAGAGAAACACCGATTTTTTTCTAAAGGGTGTTCTACCCTCTAAAAGTGCGTATGGGTACGTATAAAAAAATAATGTCGTTTATTTTTGTCTGGAGAATAATATACTAAATGTTCATTAAAATCAGAGAGGGATAGTTGGGTCCCTTTCCTTGTAAGTTACAGATTTTTTTTAATGTAATGAAACATGGGCATTAAATTTGATGGATAGTTTAATCGAAATAAACTAAAACACTCAATTTTCAATTAGTATTTTTCAATACACTTAAATTTTCAGTTACTACAAACTTAAACATCTCATTAACGTATACATAAATAATCTTTTCAGTGACAGAAAATTTAAATTTTATTCATCAGTGAACATAAAAGATTAATAAAATTTAAGAACGTTTCTAACGGTGTACAAAACTTATTAAAAGGCAAGAAACATGTGAAAAAGAACCTTAGTCAAATGCGTCATTATACATGGAAAAATAATATATCTGGATTTACAATGTAGCGGCTATCTACGCGAGCTATACTATAATTTCAAGTGTACACGCATTAACATGTTAAAAAATAAAATTCCGACTAAATATAGCATAAAACGACGCGATAGCTCCGACAAAGTGTGTCTCGAAGCGTAATTAAATAGAAACATCGTATAATAAAGCAAGCGGAAAAGTATCGCGACGATCAGCATACACTTTGCGTAGTGCTCTAATTAATTACATCGCTTAACATATCTATAATTGTATTAAAACGTATTTAATCGTGCTAAATAACGTGATTTATAATGATAAGAAATGTATAAGGAAAACTTCAGTTAAAATAACATTTTGGATAGTGTAGACGCGATGCGGCGAAACACATAGGACCGCCATGCCAGACTGTGCTAAGCGACGAAGCGCTACTTCCCCCTACCTGCGCGCCGCCGCCGACGCCGACGCCGCTCGAGTGTGCGCCGTCCTACGAATTCGCGCGGCTTACTCGCATATTGGCTTAGACGTTTCCTTTTCTAATCGAAAACTACAGCCAATATCTCAAAATAGTAAGAATTTTTTGTTCCCTTTGATCCGGGGGATCTCAAAATTTTGTTCTCCGCCCCCAATATGGCCCCGACCCATCTTAAGAAACATCCTGTATAATGAAAGTGTTTTTATTTCTTCTCTACGTACTCTACGAGCGGAGATATTGCGATGCAAAATACGAATTTAAAACTTTTATTAAAAAAAATTTAAGAAATGTCGTCGTCGTTGTCGTCGTCGTCGTCGTCGCCGCTACGGAATGGAGGTAATGTCTTTTTGAAATTTTTGGCGCAAGAGACAAATATAGCAGGCATTAGCAATGCATAGTCACATCACACATGGTCAGCGAGCATTGCAAGCGCTGCGATAGTTCTGCACATTTTACACATTCTACACTCTGCAGAGATTATAAGTTGAAATCATTGAAGTTATTATTATTTTACAGTCAAACGATTGCGGAGGAGTTGAATAAGCGATTGTGGCTAAAATTATATTATATATAATATTGGATTCCGGTTACCTCAAATATTGATAAAAATACTTTTAAGTCGATGTATTTTCGCATAATTAAATGTCTAGGTTATTCAAATAATATCGAAATTGTCGTTGAGAAACTGTGAGCACATCTGTACGGCTCTTAATCAGGTTTGATAACAGTGATGAAAATACATCCAATCGATGCGTTTTTGCATAAAAATAAGTAAAAGTTTGACAAAAAAAGTGTCTCTCTGCCTCATAAACCGTGATTAGTCATTGAAATCAATGACTATTCAGATTAAGAAGTTAGTCACACCAACGAAATATTGCGATACACTGCAGCATACATTGCAAGCATGCACTGCAGACACTGCAGTAAAATTTTCATTCCTCTGCTTTATTTAGATCTACCGGAATAGTGGCTCGCATCAGAGTTTCGCTCAATGGGATATAGGAAAATGAATTCCTTCGGATCATTTGCTGGATTCACACTGGATCTGACGTGCGTTGTACTGCAACTAATCAGAAAACAAGATTTTGCTTCGTATTATCGACATGAAATAAAATTCTGCTTTCTGATTGGTTGCAGAACGTCGTACGATGCACATCGGATCCAGTAAATCATGTAAATCCAACAAATGGGACATAGAAAAATAAATTCCTTCGGATCGAAAATTACATATACATACAAGTAAGATAATAGTAGAGATTCTAACTCACTATGTGTTAGTGCGTATACGTATATAATGTGTATGAGAGCATCAGAGAGGGGGAAGTGCCTCACAAACATTGAGAAGGGAAAAGCGCGTCACCGGGGGAGGAAGGGGGGAGTCCGTGTTAGAGGGAGAAGAGTTTTCCTTCTCTCTGCCATCTGTTGTAGGATGCAATTCTTTGTGTTCCACCCATTGCGGCCCTAGACTTATAGTATTCGCGTTCTCTCTTCTTCCCATATTCTTTCTTACGTTCTTTTTTCTTTTTTCGCACGCAATTTTATTAAATTGATATGGTATCTATTTTATATTTCTTTTAATGATATGACTTAGCTAATTTTAATAATATTTTATATAATAATATAGACGAGCAATCGAGCGCGCTATCTCTTATTATCTATATTTATTACCTTTTCTCTCTCTTTCTCCCGTTGCTTCTCTATCCAACTCTCACGTTTTATCTCTTTTCTTGCATGCAAAGATTTAAGATTTTTATTCTACTGAATAAGTGCAAATCGAACATTCAATGAGAGCGTGATGACACTGTTAGACATCATGATAATGTCGGCACACGTAATGTAACATGAAACCGCCAAGGCATGAGCGAAGGATGAATTAATTTAACTTTAGAAATTCACATGTATAATTGGATTATGACATGTTTTTCGTCTATTGCTCCTATACAATTCGGAAAATCTTAATTTTTTTCAAATTCGTTTGTTATTTCCACAAATCTTTGCTGGGTTGCTAAAAAATTTTATCCTTTAATGCAATCCAAATTGCTTCGCACGTTTCGGACACAATTTTTGAAATTGTATTATGTCCTACTCGAAATGCATAGGAAAGAGATCTCATGCTATCTCCTAAAACCAAATAACGTAAAAACATATTTCTAATCGTATATTTGGAGGTATTGCTTTTCGAACACATTCTTGTATTGTAATATATGGCTCAAAAGCAGTAAATAATTTATCAAAAACCTCTAGAGTCATTCGAAAGTAATTAATGAATTTCTCATCATTATAAAAATGTAACTCTCTTATAAGATTATTACTAACTCCATATCGTTTTCTATTATCAATTTAAAAAATTAAACGAACCCAATATTTTCGTTTTCGCACTTTATTTTATTTTTATGTTTATTTAGTATAGAGCTCTAATCAGTTTCTTTAACTTAATCTCTGCTGCTGTACGATCAAGTATTTCTGACGATATTTTTTTACGGGAAGCAATAATGAACAGTACTAATTGATCAGAATTCATTTTTTAGAAATTTCAATGAGAAAATTTCAATGAGAGAAACTGCAGAGAATTTTCAGAAATTGTATACATTAAACGTATATACGTACATAAATGAACGTGCGTGTGCTGCGTTACTCAAAACTCATTTCTATATGTTCTATGAAGCGTATTACAAACTCGCGTAATCAATAAGCTGCCATCTTTGATATTTCTGTTGGAACAGTCTAAAGGAATATAAGAATATGATTGGTTATCGTGTACTACTCAACTTTCTTGCGTACCATGGGCATATGGAAATTAAATTCCACGTAACAAAAAGCGCGTAATAAAGGCGTAACAACTCGAAAAACGCGCCCCTGATTGGTTATGCGATACGCGTTACGCGAAAAATCTGTATCATGGCAGCACCCTCAGGGTTCGCTCCCGTGGGATATAGAACTGCGGAACGTTCGTTATTGGTCGTGGCTTCATTTCGCCGATTCCGCCGTTTTCTATTGCGTAAATTTATTGGTCGCACCACAGACTCTTGCATAATGCATAATGTATAGTGCATAAGGGAATCAACTAATCAAAATTTTTCTTTTCCATGGAATGGGAGGAAAAGAAAAATTCCGATTAGTTGTTTCGTTTATGCACTATGCGTCATGCAAAAGTCTGTGCTGCGGCCTTATTTCTTTTGCAGATTCCGCCGATGCTTGCGTGTACAGCCGATCACAGAAAGGTTGCAACACTTTTTTTCGATGAGTTTTGGAATGCAGCTTGCTCACTGAGCGATTGGTTCTTATTTATAGATCCCTGAATAAATACCAATTACTCGGAGAGTTGCGTTGCGAAACCCATCGAAGAAAAAGTGCAATCTTTTTGTGACTAGCTGTACGTGTGGAACAAAAATTTATAAAAATTAATCTCGTTAAGTTGATTTAAACAGATTTAAACGGAGAAAACTATCTCCTACAAGCGCATAGTTAGGTCCTGCGCACAATAGAAGGAATAAGAAATTAGGAATAAAGAATAAAAAATTTCAACCTATTAGAAATGGGATATATCAGAATACACGATTTCTGATAGGCTGAAATTGTTTATTCTTTATTCCTAATTTCTTATTCCTTCTATTGTGTGCAGAGCCTTAATCAACATGCTGAGGCATGCTTGAATTACCACTTGAGTATTTTCTGGATATTATATCCTTGTTTAATATTCGATAAATAACAAGAATAAAATGATATCTAGGTAGCACTCGGGTGGGAATCTAAATATTAGCCTAAAGGTAATTAATTAAATTCTCTCCAGATAAATATGGAGGTCAATATGATCAGAATATGAATGTCATATATATAGTAGAAAGGCGAAAATGCAAATCAAAATTAAAATGAGTACATAAAACACAGTCGGCAATGTTCCTATATGTGATTTCCGATCCACAGGAATTCATTTTCCTATGTTTCATTGAGCGAAACTTGCGGATGCGAAATTAATGCGAGTCGCTATTCCGGTAGATCTAAATAAAGCAGAGGAATGAAAGTTTTATTGCAGTGTCTGCAGTGTATGCTTGCATCGCAATATTTCGTCGGTGTGATCAACTTCTTAACCTGAATAATAGTCATTGAATTCAGTGAATCACGGTTTATGAGGCAGAGCGACACTTTTTTTTCAAACTTCTATTTATTTTTATGTGAAAACGCATCGATTGAATGCATTTTTATCACTGCTATTAAACTCGATTAAGGGTGCCGTATAAATATGATCATAATTCCTCAACGACAATCTCGATATTATTTGAATAACAGACATTACGTGAAAATATATCGACTAAAAATATTTTTATCAATATTTGAGGTAACTGGAACCCAATATTATATGTATAGCTTTAGCTACAATCGCACTTATTCAACTCCTCCAAAATTGCGTGATCGTAAAAAACAATAACTTCAATTCAACTTATATTCTCTGCAGAGTGTAGAATGTGTAAAAGGTGCAGAACCATCGCTTGCAACGCTCGCTGACCATGTGTGATGTGATCATGCATTGCTAGAGCTTCATTTGCCTCGCGCTCCAAAAATT
Source organism: Acromyrmex echinatior (assembly GCF_000204515.1). Next base: position 25,050 of record NW_011627072.1, on the reverse strand, counting down.
CCAAAAGGACGTTAACCCTACTCCGTAGAGGCAACGACACGACGACGACGTTTCTTAATTTTTTCTGAATAAAAGTTTCAGATTCGTATTTTGCGTCGCAATATGTCCACTCGTAGAACATGTAGAGAAAAAATAAAAACACTTTCATTATATATCCCGAGCGGTTCCAATCGAGTACATTTAGAACTTGATCGGTTCAGCTTATTGAGATCTAATAATTTCGATCTAGCGTAACTCGCCGGCTCGTAAAATAACCACGACAGTGTCGCTACGCCAAGACACACTACCAATGTCTTCAGATATACGAGTATGTCCTTCTTTCTTTTGTGAAATTACTGTTTTATTATAAAAAAAAGTATAATAAATAGAAAATATAAATAATTGCAAGAATAATTTTCATATTGTTTAAAAAAAAATCAATTTACGAAAGAAAAAAGGATGTATGAATATGTACGATGGTAAATCAATAAGTACCCGTATTAGTAATGAAGACGCAAGCTTTTCACAAAAATTTTTTTTATTTTTCAACTCAATCCCCTTTTAGGAGGATATACTTTTCCCAACGTTTCTGCCATTTTTTTAATCCCTCAAAAAAATACGATTTATCGAATTCTGCAAAATAGGCCTCTGTTTCGGCAATCTTCTCATTCGACGTGAATTTCTTTCCACCGAGCCATTTTTTTCAAGTTTGGAAACAAGAAGAAGTCATAGGGGATTAAATCCAGAAAGTATGGTGGATGCGGCAGCAATTCGTAGCGCAATTCGAGCAATTTGGCTGTGGCGACTGCGGAGGAATGAGCCGGTCTTGATCGCGGCACCCATCGGGCCGATAGCTTTTTCATTCTCAAATTATCATGCAAAATATTGAATGTCGTTCCATGCGACACGCCTATGGCCTCTGCTACTTATGCACTTTCGTTCGGCGATCAGCGAGAATCATGTCGTGAACTTTTTCAACGATTTCCTTAGTAAGCACGTCTGCCTGGGCGGCCTGGTGGACTCTCAATACATTTACCAATATTACTGACAAGTTACATTATTATATTACTAATTTGTATTAAGTATTAATTTTTTTGTTCACGGTCACTTTTCTAGAATATTTTTTTCTGACTACTTTGATTTCCGATCTAAATGACTCGCAGCGTACTACATGAAATGAAAAATACGGAATTTAGAATTATAATGAGTTTTGTAATATCATGTATATTTTTGGTTTATAGCGATGTTTAAATATTACGTTAAAAATATTTAATTATTACAACATTGAAAATGATTCGAGCGGAGTCGAAACGTTTGTTTTTGTAATTGTTATATGAATTTTTATATGAATTATTATATGATTTAATTTAAATTAAAGTTCTTTGCTACATTACTGTCTCTTTATTCTTCTTTTGACTACATTGTTTTATCCATATGATTATTGGCACTGTCATTGTTCATTTAATTTTTTATTCAATATTTAATTTAAGACATGTAAAGATTAAAAAGAGACTAATAGCATTTTCGGCCCGACCGGCTTTGCACCAACTTTGATTAGAAAATGCTTCGCTATTGATTGACGTTACACGTTCTATCAATAGAGAGCACCAAATATTATTACTTCAATCCAGGTTAGTGCAAACTCGGTCGAGCCGAAAACTATAAGATGTATCATAAAATACATCAGACAAGGAAAGATTAAGTATACCAATTTCTCGTCATAAAATATGTTTCGCAGTTGATAGTCTTTATCTCTCACGCGACATCCACTGGACTGGAATAGATAGAGAGGGCAAAAATTTAGAAAAAGACACCGTCCAACTGCACACATCATGTTATCCCTTCCACCATGGCCAGTATTGAAAATCTGTAGTTCCCGTTACGTATACTACACTGGATTAGTACTGACAGTAATATACGAACATGATCCTAAGGCAAGGGCTATCCTAAGAAAAAAGCACGGTTGTCATTGGCTGTCGCTTCTTAACGTTACCGACAACTGTCGGTAGACGTGTACAACGTACAGAATATGGATCCTGACTAGCATTTGATCGGCTGATTATGATATTCCCTTTTTACTGGTAGTACATCATGACGTCACAATAGTGCACTGCCGCGGCCGTTCTAAAATTACTATGGTATTGTCAGCATTACTGTAACGTCATATTTGAGAACGGCATTGCAGTCATCGACATATAGAATGGACATATAGAATGGTAGGGAGGTAGGCATTTGCTATTGATGCAGTAGTACTACTTCAACTAATCAGGTTTAGTAAACAGAGAAAGAACGTTCATCCATTTGTTTGCCTCTCACTCTTCTCATATTTCTACTCTCACTACTGTCGGTGGTCCATTCTATATGTCGTAATAAACTAGCAGTAATGTAAACAGATATTATGGATAAACGCACTATACGTATTTTCAATAAATTTTGAACAAAAACAGCAGCGATAATTCTTCCGAAGAAGATGCACTAATTATGGAATCACCAATTCGAGCAGTTTGACCTTGTGTTAAAAATTATATGGACACAGTTAATGAATATTCAGATGTAAAATTTAAAAGTCATTTTCAGTAAAATGTATATATTTGCATCTTCTGCACTTAAATATAATGTATATACTTTTTTATTTTCTGGATCTTCCCGAATATTCCCACGAATATTCCTACGCGTCGTGCTTCTTTAAATAACGCCATACGTCTGTTTTTTATTGCTTCACTTTCTGATTAGGTGAACACGGTGCAATAAGTTGAAGTGAAACAAACGTATATTTGTTTCACTTCAACTTATTGTATATGTGCACTAGTTCAGAAAGTGCAGCAATAAAAAACAGACCTCATATTGCACTGTAACTAAATCAGCATACAATGTTTTTGAAAATGTTTTTAAAAACATTTAAAAAACATTTTTAAAACATTTTTTAAGTGTTAAAAATAATGGGTTGTCCCTTTTTTATTAAAAAAATTGATTGTAACATTTGAAGAAACATTTTTTTAACGTTTAAAGAATGTTTATTTAATGTTTGAAGAAACATTTCTTTGACATTAAAAAACGTTTTATAGTTGAAATTATTTGAATAAAATGAAAAGAAATGACAATATAGAATTTTTTAAAATTAATTTTTTTTATCGACAATGCCTAAATTTTAGACAACTAATTTTATTAATTAATTTTAATTTTTAATTATATTTTAATCTTTTTCACTTACTGGCCGGATTTTGAATCTGAAACCTCATGTTATTTTATTATTCCGACATTTTTTATTAATTTGAGTTTTAGAAAATAATATTTTTTACATATTTATAATAAACTTCATATAAATGTTTAATAAATGTGTTTTAATCATATTTTAAATAAATAAATAACAAAAAAATAAACATTTATTGAGTGTCATGTAAACATTTAAAAAAGATTTAATAAACATTAAATAAATGATAAGATTGCACAAGATCGTTTATGTTAAATAACATTACTTTAAATATGAAGCGCTACTACGGTTTGAGTGTTGAGATGTTGAACTAATATATATATTCATATAAATGAATTAATTTCAGAAATGATAATTACGTGCCGATATGGTTATCGGACTTTCAACGCAATCAATCTGAAATATTAATAATCCCCCCATAATTTCCCAAATTAATCTTAAAAAACTGTAATAAACTTATTGCGAAAAATATTGCCTCGGCCGGGAGTCAAACCCGGATCTCTGAGACAGTCTTGATGGTCTAAAGGCTCAGGACGCTCGTATGGAATGCAAGAGATCCGGATCAGAGACCCGGAGATCATTTCTGAAATTAATTTTGCTTCGTATTTAAAGTAATGTTATTTAAATAAATGTTTCTTTAAACCATTATTTCAAATAAATAATTAATGTAAAATGAACATTTACTAAATGTTAAATAAATGAAATGTTTATCATCACATTATAAATGAATAAATAACGTAAAATAAACATTTTATGAATGTTAAACAAACATTTAAAAAATATTTCTTTAAATCTTTATTTTAATAAATAATTAATGTAAAATAAACATTTAATAAACATAAAATAAAAATTTAAAAGTGTTTTTTTGAATCATTATTACAAATGAATAATTAATCAAATAAACATTTAATAAACATTAAATAAACGTTCAAAAGTGTTTTACTTCAAATAAAAGAATAAATTCAAAGTAAACATTAAATAAACATTAAAAAACGTTTAAACAATGTTTTTTCAATCATTTATTTCAAATGAAAAATTATAATGTAAAATAATGTTTAATAAACATTAAATAAACGTTAAAATAATAAATTTCGAAAATGAATCGTGAAAAATGTAAAATTAATGAGAAATAAACGTTTAAAAAGCATTTCAACATTGTCTGCTGATTGCGAACTACCTTACCTCGAAAGCCGCAATAGCAATATGGCTACCATTTATGACATCATTGAAGAAATTACACGTTGTCACAGTGCACTGCGTAGTAATAGCGGAATAATTTTTTAGTACTAGCAGCGTATATCGGAACATATGTAAGAAAAACCGATGTAAGAAAAACATGCTCAATGCACATTAAATCATAATTACATTACAGACTCCCGATTTTGACTCGGACTCTCGACTTAGAGTCGATCAATTACAAAACTCTCGAGCAGCTCTGACTTCTGACGTAGAAACTTTTGACATTTGATAAAGGTTTCATTTTTGCAATATTATCATGTTTGCAATAAACAATTATGTCACGTTTCATCAGTATTATTCTCAACGCAAGAAAATCGCAGCATTATTAATGTTAATCATTATAAATAAGTTTAATAAAAAAATGAACATTTGGGAAAAGAATGTGGGTGAAGCCTTGGGTTGGTAGACGAAAGGAACAAGGTATACACCATAACTTATTCACAAAACTTTAGTTAGCAGGATAAGTTTAAAAAGTATATTTTATTACATTTATGTACATTTTATACAATATTTATTTACAATTCTATATTTATTAAACGAAAAATGTATCTATTGTATATGACACGTATCTATTGTATATTTGGAAATAAATATTATCATGAGCAAATAACTAACAAAATACATTTTCCTCTATAGATATCTTTGAATGGATACAGCTACATTTGAAAAGTTATTGAATAAAGTTACACCTTTAATAATAAAGTAAGATACGCATTTAAGAAATATGTTCCACCTGCTGAAAGATTATCTCTTACTTTAAGACACTTAGCCACTGGTAAGTATTTCTTGAATTTGCTCTAAATTCATGTAATATATATCTTATGAGCACACATTTAAATAAAGTGATATGTCACTTTTTCTTATAGGTGAAACGCAAGAAAGCTTGTCAATGTCATTTCGCATAGATCAGAGCATTATATCAAAAATAATTAAAAAAGTGTTCCAGACAATGGTTGCTGTACTACTAAAGACGAATTTCTAAGATTTCCATCCAATGAACTAGAATAAAAAATGATAGTTCAAGATTTCGAAAATAAGTGGAATTTCCCTAATTGCATTGGCGCAATGCGATTAGATGGGAAACATGTGAGAATTAATCCCTCTTTACAATCAGGATCCTATTATTATAATTACAAAGGCACATTTAGCACAATGCTTATGGCTGTTGTGGATGAAAATTTAAGATTCATATAGGTTGATATTGGCACTAATGGTTGTATCAGTGACTCTGGGATATGGAACAAATGCTCTTTAAAAGCTCTTTAAAGCTTTAGATTCAGGCCAATTAGGATTATCTGCAGCATCATCTCTTCCTGGCACTGAGAAAATTTTTTGTGCGTTTTTGTTGGTGATGAGGATTTTCCTCTATCCACCTCATTGTTAATGTCATATCCAGAATCACAGTGTATTGGCCGAAAGGATAAGAGAATATATAACTATAGGTATATATAGGTATATATAACTATAGGTATATATATTTGAAAGCATAATTTAAAATTAGCAGTATAATTAAAAAAGTATAATTTTTATATAGATATTCTCGTAAGATTTCCAAAAATACTTTTTGAACTTTAGGTGTCAAGTTCCAAATTTTTAGATCCCTTATGCTTTATGATTCAAACATAGTAGTGCTTTTAATACAAATTCATTATTGCGCTTACATATTTTTCTTCGTTCAAATGTCATAGGCAAAGCTTTATATACTCCTGATAATATGCTTGATATTGAGGACATACAACTTGACAAATGGAGACAGAAACGAGCAACATCTTTTACTCCATTAATTCATCAGGGAGGAAATAGATATGCTAATACAGGTGTTTAACATTGCGAGATGAGTTGTGTAATTATTTTAATAATATTTATACTGTTCCTTGGCAAGATCGAATAGTACGATGAGGACAGAAGAAAAAGATAATATGCTTTCATATTTTAAATTTATGCACAATATATTTTTTTATATTTTTAACAATATTTTCTAATTAAAAATATGTATCCGATATTTAATGTAAAAAGTACTGCGTTGAAATGATATTTGTTACTTAAAATTAAAATTGTTTTAATTATATTTCAATATTGTAAATCATTACATTTCAATATTGTAAATCATTACATTTCAATATTGTAAATCATTACAATTTCATTACATTTTAACTTTTAATATATATTATAAATAAAATGTAAGCCTTAGAAGTTACTTTAAGTCTTTAATCTCATTAATATAATCGTAGCAAAATAATTGCTACTTTAACTTAAAATATATCATTTTCGATAATAACAATAGCATTAAAAAGAATAATTTTTGCGCGCACTTACTCAAAATAATAATTAATAATACTATAAAAATATAACATCAAAGTTACAATTCATAAAAATAGTTACATAAACTTGAATCTTAAAAATAATATTATTATATATTAATCTTAAATTATATTTGAGTGTTTTAAACTTGAAATATAGTATTATTATATATTTATTTAGTCTTGAAAATAGTATTATTATATATTTATTTTATGAGGTGTGTACAAAAAGTTCATGTACTCGGTTCACTAAAAATCCAAATTAAATTATTCTGTAACAGAGATGTGGTCACCCTCGAAATAAAAACTATTCTCTCCTTGGCAGAATCCACTTGGTCCAACGTTTATCCCATTCCTGAAAGCAGTGCTGCATGTCTTCCTTTGTCAGTTCCTTTAGGAGCTTCATCGTTTCTTGTTTTATGGTATCAATAGCCATAAAATATTCCCCGCATGATATTTTTTACTTTAGGGAAGTCACAGGATGCTAGATCAGATGAATAGGGAGATCTATAATAATAATATTGTTTTTGGCACAAAAATTCGCGCGTAACGAATGCGGTGTACGAAGGTGTATTGTCTTAATGCAGAATCCATGCATTCTCCGCCCACAATTCGGGTCGTATACGTCGCACATGTTCACGCTTTAAGACTTCAACATAGAATTTTGCATTAACAGATTCATCTTCTGGAACATATTCATGATGAACAACTTCACAAATATAGAAAAGAAACTATAAGCATGGTCTTAATTTTTGAATGACTTTTGCGCGCTTTTTCGGTGTGAGGCAAACCATGGTGCTTCCATTCTTCACTCTGTTTTTTTGTTCCAGGATTATACTCGTAAATCCAGGATTCATCTCCAGTTATAATCCTTTTGAAAAAATTTGAATCTTGGGCATTTTCGATCCAATCATTAGATACATCCAGAAGCACGACCGCTCACTGAGCGCTCACTTGAGCTCTTGTACCTTTGATCTATATTTTTAGATCTAATGGAATATGCCAATTAGATGAAAAAGCTCACTGAGCGCTCAGTAAGCGATCGTGCTCCCTGACGAAAATGAGAAGTTTCATAAACGTTTGTTTAACGTTTACATGAGTGTTTGTAGAAATTCGTTGAGAATTTAGAAATGGTCAGAGTGTTCATAAAGCGGAAATTGCAACGTTATAACGTTTGCATTCTACAACGAAGGCATTTTCTGAAAATAAGAAGTTTCATGAATGTTTGTTTGACGTTTACATGAACGTTTAGTTCACGTGTTGAACCTGCAGACATTTTATTAAAGAAAAAAGGTAACAAATTTTTTATTGAAAAGTTTCATCATACCGCGCCTTTTATCCATTTGATGTGGTTTTTTTAAATGCGAGAAATTGAATTTCATTCAATTTCTCTTTTATTTTGTTCCTCTAGTGTAGTTCCATGTCATACACTACTTGAAAATCGGATATGTAAAAGAATGTTTGCTAAACGGAAGAAAAACGCTTATGCCATGAAGTTAAGAAAAAATGTTTGTCTCACGGTATTGAAAAAAGCGTTTGCTAAATGTTTAAAAAATCTGACAGTGAACTCTCTGTACGAAGGCGCATCCGCGTTTATTGAGCATCCTTTAGAAAGCATTACTTTAGCATTACAGAACTTTCATGAAACGATATATATTGTATTTTATAAGCGCTCTGAAAGTGTCAAAACTGAATGGTGTTCTGTAAGTATTCTTATAAAGTGAAAACGTATAAACTCTTAAAAATTTGTCATTAAACGGTTGTCAACGTTTTATAAAATTCCATATTTTCGCCAGGACTTCTGGATGCAGCCATTGCAACAGTCAGCACGTCTTAATTTTTGCTCGTCAGTCAAAACTTTCGGAACAATTTTTACACACAGCTTCCACATGTAAATCATCTTTTAAAATTGTCTGAACACTACCGTTACTTATTCCAAGTTTTTCTGCAATCATTTTAGTGGTAATTCGACGGTCTTCACCAAATCGTGAGCACGTTGAATCTTCTCGACATATGATGTTGAAGGGTACTCGTGAGTAAATCTGTTTACTAAGAATTTTCTTATGACTTTGTTAATTCTTGATAAATATGACTCGCAGCGTATTACACAAAAAGAATTTATATTAAGGAATTGTAAGAATATTGTAAGATTATGTACGAATTTTTAATTTAGAACGATATTTATATTATTGTAAGATTGCATTGAAAATGACTCGATTGGAGTTGAAACGTTTGTTTTATTTTATTTTAATTGTTTTGTATTAGTTTTGCTTATTTAAATTATAATTCTTTTATATGTTATTGGCTCTTTGCCCTTCTTTTATACTACCTAGTGATATTTAACTTATATAATTTTAACTTTGATTTATGTTGTATAAAAAAAAAAACTGCTGTAACTAAAAAAACCATGTTAAAAAAACCATACTATGTATGGTAGGTGAAATATGAACAGCTAAAATATAGGTATCATGTAGCTAATATATCTTAACTGTAATATCTGTATTATAGCAGCAACAACAAATCATTTCGCCACAGTTTATAAATTTATAGTTATAGCAGTAAATATATTTTAACTAATCAAGATTAGCTATGATACAGAATTTTTTTTCATGTCGATAAATGATAATAAACTTACTTTGAAATTTTCATCAAAGTAGATGTTGGAAACTATGTTAACGCTCTCTTCTGTTTCAGAGTATAGATATTATATTATTGTCCTCATTAGCATCTAAATTTGATATGCTAGTAGTTTGAACAGTTGACTTTCTTAAATGTAAGAAAAGAATATAAATCCTATTCGATTTATAAATATCATGCCTTTGCCACTTGATGTCGAATCCTTAATTTTTTATTCATTACGTATAAATTGTTGTGCGTAAATTTTCGAATCTTTCTTTTACCTGATTGCCTATAATAAAGAAATGCAGATTGTTTTACTTTTAATCTATTCTAATCTAATACTTTTATATATATATAACTTTAATATTTAGTTACAATGTACGAAATTACACTAAATTAATTTTAAGTATTAAATAATGATGAATGCTTTATTTCCCAATAGGGAAAAAAATGTTGTTTGAAAAAACTTTTTGAACATTACATACAAAAAGAGAAGCATAAAACCACAGCACTAGATATTGTTTGTGAAATTTAATAAATCATTACATTAATAAAAAATCTTTAGACGTTTCGACCACAATCTGACCATCTTCAGTAACAAATATTAATAAAACACAGAATTTACATAAATCTGACATTAAATTCAGCCATCAAAACTATAAAAATGTTCTCTCATTGTTTCCTATATTTGCAAATATTGTTCTACAAGATTTAAAACAAGAAAGAATTATTACGACTAATAATATTGTTTCGCCTTTTTATTTCCGTTATGACATTGTATTGTCCGCATAAAGACTAAGTTGAGAATGTTCTGGAATTGTTTAATTCGTATCATGAAAGGAGAAGATTTACAGTAGACTTTGGCGACGAAAATGGCATCAATTTTTTAGATGTTAAACTAATGAGACAAGAACGAAGATTATCTTCGACATTTATAAAAAATCAACTAATTCAAGGAGATATTTGAATTTATTATTCGAATCATCCATTAGTACATAAAAGAGGTAATCATTGGGCAATTAGACAGAATATTGTTTTTATTCCATCCGAAAGTTCGAGAAAAAAATATTTCAGACTTAGTTCACATTCTGTTAATGAATGGTTACCCTCTTGAATTCATTTTTTCAACAATAAAAAACAGAATAAAAATTTTTGAAAATAGAATTAATTTAGATAAAAATAGTGAGTTGAATAATAATGAAAACGATTCTAATTCCAATTTAAGAAAAAAGTTTTTTGTAATAGCATATTTAAGTAAAGTTTTGGAAAAATTTTAAAAATTATCACATAGTCAGGGCTTTAATATTGCTTACAAACCTATAAATAAACTTAATAGATTTATTAAAACTGGAAAAGATCGCGTATACGAAGAGGACTATTGTGATGTGGTTTATAAGATAAATTGTCTGGATATATATATATATATATATATATATATATTGTATATATATATATATATATTGAGTCTTCTTATATTGGCCAAACAAAAAGGAAATTAAAAACTCGAATCAAAGAACAGGTTGACATAAGAAGATCCATCTCTGAGATGGAGGACCTCAGTGGTTTCACGCCACCAAGTGAATGAGATGCATGAATTGGATTGGGAATATTAGAATTTTAGATGTAGAACAATTATTATATATAAAAGAAAAATTTCTGAAATGATATACATAAAAAGTCAAATAAGTAGTATTAATAAGCAAAGTGACATTGAAGGTTTGTCTGATGTTTATCTGCCTTTTCTAAAGAAAGATCTCTCTTACACTTAAAAATAATTCTAGAACAATCTAAACTTTTGACATACATATAAATGGCGATAACATATGACAAATAATATGGACAAATAATAATACATAATGTCACGACGGAATTTCCATCTGTGTGAGGAAAGTGCTTAAGATTCATCATTTTGTCTGTAAAACAGGTAACGATTTGTTAATCCTCATAAAATTGACTAGAATAGTAACGATAGTTTAATTTTTAAATTAGAATCTGGAAATTCTTGTTCTCTCTCTACATAACTTGCAATATGATAATTGGCGCTGCAACCATATTGTATGATGTACCTTCACAAGATGAAAGAATACGTTTATGCATTTTTATAGTTTTGACGGCTGAATTTAATGTCAGATTTATATAAATTCTGCGTTTTATTAATATTTGTTATTTTACTGAAGATGGCCAGATTGTGGCTGAAATGTCTAAAGATTTTTGATTAATGTAATGATTTATTAAATTTCACAAACAATATCTAGTGCTATGGTTTTATGCTCCTCTTTTTGTATGTTTTGATTTATAAACCACGTTTGTTATAATTATTTATTTTTAAACATTATTGAAAAAATGTTTTTAAAAACATTTAAAATAACGAGAAAAGTCTCCTTTTTTTCATTAAAAAAATGTTAATTCAAAAGTTACAGAAAACGTTTGTTTAAATTTTTATTAAAAAAACATTTTTTTAATATTTCAAGGAAATGTTTTTTTAATGTAAAAAAAAACGCTTTTTTAAGATTTGACAAAAATGTTTTTGTAATGATAAAAGTAATGTTTAAAATAACAGTACCCTTTTTTTTAAAAGAAAAGTATCTTTTTTTGTGAAAATAACGTTTTTTAATGTTAAAATTATTTGAATAAAATTAAAAAAAATATTGTACGCAGAATATCTTTTTTAATTTATTATTTTTTATCGATAATATATTTAACCTTAGACAACTAATTTTATTAATTAATACTCAGTTTTAATTATATTTTTATCTTTTTTACTTACTAGGTTTTGAACTTGGGATCTCAGGGTTATAAGTCTCATATACTTTATCCGTTACGCCATTTATAATTATCGATGGACACAGTTCTTATTGTCCATAAATGATACACTTAACGTAATTGTATTGAATTGAATTCTCTTCCGTGTATTATTGTTTTTTCCGATCCGTTTTTTTATTAATTTGAATTTTAGATAATAATAAAATTTTTTCAACCTTTATATTAAATATCAAATAAACGTTAAATAAATGTTTTTTTAACATATTTTAAATAAATAAATAACGTAAAACAAACATTTAATAAACATCAAGTATATGTTTAAGAATATTCCATTGAAACATTATTTTAGACGAAAAATTAATATAAAACGAATATTTAATAAACGTTAAATGAACGTTAAAAAAATCTTATTTTGAAAACGAATCATAAAACGTAAAATTCATTACGAATAAACGTTTAAAAAACATTTAAAAAACATTAAATAAATGTTATCCTAAAAACGAATCGTGAAATGTAAAATTAATAAAAAATAAACGTTTAAAAAATGTTTAAAAAACATTTCCTCTCCCATTGGGGAACATAATGATCCAACATGAAATAAATATATAGAAAATGTTTCTTTAAGTCATTATCTTAAATAAACAATTGATGTAAAAAATATATTTAATAAATAAGTATTTAAAAAGACATTAAATAAGCATTTAAAAAATATTTCTTCAAGATACTGTTTCCAATGAGTAATTAATGTAAAACATTTAGTTAACGTTAAATTAACATTTAACGTTCATTAATTTAATGTTAATTAATGTTAAATTAAACATTTAATTAACATTTAATAAACGTTTAAAAAATGTTACTCCCAAACATTATTTTAAACAAGAAATTAGTGTAAAATAAACATATCATAAACATTACATAAACGGTTAAAAAATATTTTTTCCAAACATCATTTCAAAGAATAATTGATGTAAAATAAACGTTTAATTAATGTTAAATAAACATTTAAAAATTATTTTTTTCATCGTTATTTGAAATAAAAAATTAATGTAAAACAAACATTTTATAAACGTTAAATAAAGGTGTAAAAAATATTTTTTAGACAGTTATTTCAAACAAAAAATTAATATAAAACAATCATTTAATAAATGTTAAATAAATGTTTAAAATATATTTCTTCCAAACATCATTTCAAATAAATAATTGATATAAAATGAACGTTTAATTAAGGTTAAATAAACATTTAAAAAATGTTTTTTCAGAACATCATTGTAAACAAAAAATTAGTGTAAAATTATATTTAATAAACATTAAATAAATATTTAATAAATGTTCCTCCGAAACTTTACATCAAACAGAAAGTTAATGTAAAACAAACATTTATTTAACATTATATAAACATTTAAAAAACATTTCTTCAAAACATTATTTCGAACATTATTCCAAACGAAAAATTACTATAAAATTAACATTTAATAAACATTTAAAAATGTTATTTTGAAAATAAATTATAAAACGTATAAAATTAATTACAAATAAACGTTTAAAAAACGTTACATAGACGTTAAATAAACGTTATTTTGAAAACGAATCGTGAAATATGAAATTAATGAATAATGAACGTTTGAAAAACGTTTAAAAAAACATTTTCTCCCCATTGGGAATTGTTATCCGTGAACCCAAGTGGCTTCTGCCACTTTTTCCCAATAATGCGAAATATCCCACAAAACAGGTCTTTCACGTAATTCTTATATTAATTGGATTTCGGTGTTCCTTGTCCAACTAACTACTCATTATTGCAGAGTTACCGAATTCTTATATATTTCAAATTCCTTCATCTAAAAATCCGTGATATATAATACATGATATATAACACCAAACTTTTCGCAATCTTATTTGCTACGACTCAGAATCGCCTGACTGAAAATAGAGTGATTTCTATTCTTGAGTCGATAGTTAGAATTGGCAGCTGCCTTGTTGTGATTGGTTGAATGATAGTCGGGAGTCCGAGTCAGTAGTCGAGTCAGAATCGGGAGTCTGTAATATGATTACGGCTTTATACACAGATACATCTTGAGTGCGTTACGAGTTAAAGCGCATGCTGTATCATTTTATTCTTCTTTATTAATTGATGAAACGAGAACAAACGATACATCATGCGTAACTAGGAACGCACCCCTTCTCTTCTTCCACCATCGATTAATAAAGCAAGTCAAATGAAAATCGTGTAAAAAGATTATGCGATTCGAAATCACGTTATGTCTGCGATTCCTGAGAATCATATTTCATAACCAATAAAACAGAAATTAATATTAGTATATCTTGGAAACGTGTTTTGTACAAAGTATACGTAAATCTTAAATACTATGGAAGAAAGAACGGAAAATGTAGGTGAAGAACCAACAGAAAAGTTAGTACTTCATTTGATATTGAATTTAAATTTTTTACAGAATCCCATTATAGATAAGGTATAGATAAACTTATATTACGATGAAATTTTATAATAATGCATGTACACAGAAGAAAGAATGTAGAATAAAGAATAATTTTTTAAGTTTTACAAAAAGGAATAATCCTTTTCCAAAAATTTTTTTATTATATTAAACTCTATTTTGACTTTTTAAATGAAATAAAATTATATTGAGAAATTTGTGGTTAAAGTAGTAAAAAAAGTTACTTTAATTAATTTTACTAAAATGTTTTAATTAATTATATTTATTGCGATATATTATTCATTAAAAGTGTTAATTTATTCTAAATTAAAACATTTTCTTGAAATTATATTGTTAAGATTAAAGTCATAATTTACATATTTATATTTCAGAAAAATTGTAAATTAAACTATTAGTGATTGTAGTTAAAGAACTATTTAATTGTCTAATGAACCTTAAAAACTTTTTACATTATAATTAAGGGACTATTTAATTGTTTAATGAATCTTAAACATTTTTCATATTATTGAATACAAAATTAGTATAAAAAGTAATGGATTTTAAAATATATAATTGATGGCAAATAATAAATAATAACAATTTTTAAATTTCTATCAATATTCATCATTTAAAAATAAATTTAAAAGTAAATTTTTCGTAAAATAAAGTATGGAATTAATATTAAACTCAACATATACAATATTGATTTAATGTCATTTATTCATAGGTTTACAATATCTCCATGTATTATCCATGTATTATCTTTTGTAATCTAAAATTCATGTTTTTAAACAAAATAAATATTTTTAGTGTATTATTATGTAATATATATTATTATAATATAATTACAAGAACCTGATAATTTACAAAATAAAGTACAACAAAATGAAATATAACTTAAGTATTAATTACTTATCATACAATATAATAATGGGAAATAAAATATAAGTTGAGTATATCTGAATATATTTGAATATAACAGCTACTTTCAGCAGAAAAAACTTATCAGAGAGCATTCAGTGATTCTTTTATATAATTTGTTCTTGCCTTTGCTGAATCTCAGTATAGGAATCATATTAAAGAATCATATCGAGGAATCATTGAGTGCTTATTGATCGGTTTTCATTGCTACCAAATGCAGACAATGACTGCATTTAAGAGGCAAAATAAAAAGCAACTTACGTTAGTAATCATTTAGCGATTTTTTATTACAATTAATGCCTACACTTGAATTCAGCGAAAAGCTAAAAAACAAGAATCAGTCATATTAAAAAATCAGCGCTCATTCAACTCTTGAACACAGTCATTACTTAAATACATTCAGATATACTGACAATATTTTATTTTGTATCAGGGGATATTTTAATATCTCGCTCTAGTTAATATCTTACAAGAAATTAATATTTGAATTATATTTTGTATTAATATCATTTTGGAAATCATCAAATCATAATTCATTGTATAAATGTAATATCGTAATATTTTCTAATTTTAATTCTAAGTTTTCTACAAAATTTTGATGCATTAGAATATTTTTCAGATCACAATTATATTCAACATAAAAATACCATAAACAAAATTGATTATTTTTATCTTTCAGCTTTTTATTGAATTGTGTTATCTTTTGCGCAGTAAACTGTATTTATATTTAAATATTTCAAAGGAAGTTAAAAAAGAGTTAATTTTTGCTCTTTTTACCAACAAGGTGTAAGTAAAAAGAATAGTATTTTCTGTAGTCAAATATTTGCTTTTTTTGAAGGATGTTAAAAAAATTCTTTGCTAAATAAGAAACGTAAATAAAAAATAACATTTTTTATAGATTTCGATCTTCTGGATATAATAAAGTTTTAAAAAATTCGTACATTTAGGAAACACCTCTAAAATTAATTAAGATATATAAATTTAGATATATATTTATGTTTGTGATCAATTTTCGAAGTGTTCCCAAAATGCTATAAACATTTTAATAATTTTATTATATTTAATTTGTCAAAATCTGTAATAATATTACTCTTCTTTACACCTTTTTAAGCAAAAATCTCTTTTTAAGAATCATTTTTGTAAGCGCAACACTTATACTATCAATCTACAGTGAAAGGATTCAATAAACAATTTTGCAATTAGGTCTGAAAGGAGAGGACTTGCCAATTATTTAAGGAATCTAATTAACTGCTTAAGAATTACGGGCCGCTTCTTGAAGATCTATTGGAAGATTATTTTTGCAATTCTATGGGCACTTTTTCTTTTACCTTTTCCCTTGATTTACAATTATTCGGTATTCCTTTCTTATTTTTCTATATATAATGTTATTTTTTAAACCTTATTAATTTGAATTTCTTAGGATTTTCTACAATTTAAAAAAAAAATAACTAGATTCTGTAAATCTTTCTAATATCTTATCTGTAATATTTTCTAGGATATAAATTTACGTATCTCTTTTATTTTAATTTACTAATTCTTAATAAATTCTGGATTTTAATCTACTCTCTTTATAAAAAAAAAGAAAGAAAAAAGCTTAAGTACAGTATATATAGTTTAAATTTTGTTTAAATTTCAATTTTAGTAATAAGTAACTTAATGATTTTTGCAGGAAGTTAGATGTGCATTTGTAGTATTACTGATGGGTGGTTATTGGGTTGCCGACTGCTTTCCTATGGCAGTAACATCACTCATCCCGATTGTCCTGTTCCCAGCTTTGGGTATACTTAGTACGGCTGATACATGCGCCTGTTACATGAACGATACAATAATGGTATTCATCGGCGGTTTAATCCTTGCTATCGCTATTGAGCACAGCAATCTTCATCTTAGGATTGCTCTCGGAGTCATGAAAACGGTTGGTTGCAGCCACGCAAGATTGCTCGGTGGTTTATGCGCGGTCACAACTTTTATATCCATGTGGGTGTCAAACACCGCAGCCACCGCTATGATGGTGCCCATAATATTTGCCGTTTTGCGAGAGTTGGAACAAGTATTAAATGATTTCTTTTGTTTAATATCTGATAGCATGTATGAAATTCTATATAAGTAAACTTACATACGTACACAATCATACGTACACGCGAGAGTGTGTGCATTTGTAGAATACAATTTATACTACTCTGTTAAAAATTCGAAGGAAAAACTCCAAGGAAACTAATGAAGAATTAAAACCTAAATGCTACAGTACTAATTAATTAAATTCTAAAACGTAAAAGCAATACTAAGTGATACTATCTTTCTAATTTACTTTCTTACTAACTCTAATGACATGTATCATTCATATAAAAGATTTAATATCAACAACTATCGCCAAATTAAATTTCCTACCAACCATACTAAATTAAATAAAGAACCCAAGTGTTAAAAGAACACCCCTAAATTTTTATCAAAGAATATTAAGATTTAGAGATCGCTAGTGGACACTTTTTTAAACCAAATTTAGATTTTCCTTAATACATGTTCAATTTAATGTAAAAATAGTTTAATCTAGATTTTAAATGTGATATTGTATATTTTTTTTAGTCTCGCTGAACACTATGCAATCATTCATTTAGCTCTATAATATATGTCTTAAAAAAAATACAATCCGATTAATGTGAAAAAATGACCAAATTTTAAGTTCAAGGTCTATTTCAGCAAGGTTCTAAGCGTTTAAATAGGTTGTTACTCTCCTCAAAATTGTAAGTCTGTTCATTCGGAACAAGATTGGACAATTGGAATTTTCGTGGGACCTCTTACAGAGCCTAAAAGTTGTATTTAATTGGATTATAAAACGTTTTTTAAGATAGAAAAAATCTTTTTTCTGTTCTTAAAAATGTTCTAAATTATATCGCTTTTTGGTTTTGACATCCTTAAATCAAATGCCTCAATTTAATGATAAAAAACTTTTTATTAGAAAAAAAATGAAATGGGTAAATAATAAAAAAAATATGATTTAATTATTAGGTGTTGGAATTAATTCATAGCGTTTTACAAGTGATGGGAAGTACTTTCATTAATGTATTTTTTAATGCTCATGTGAAATAAATAACATTCTTTCATTAAAAAACGCTACGAATTAATTCCAACACCTAATAATTGAAATAAGCTACATATTATGTAATATGTTTTCTTTATGTATTCATTTCATTTCTTAATAAAGAGTTTTTTATTTTCCAATTGAGGCATTTAATTTGAGAACTTGTAAAAAAATGTTTTCTATCCTTAAAAACAATTTATAATCCAGTTAAATGCAACTTTTAAAGGTTCTGTAGAAAGTGCCGGGAAAATTCTAACTGGATCTTGTTCTGAATGATCAGATCTACAATTTGAGGAGAATAATGATCCATTGGAACGCTTGGAACCTTTCTAAAATCGACCTTTAATTTAAAATTTGATCATTTTTTTCACATTAATCTGTATTTTTAAAGACGTATATCATAGAGCTAAATAAATAATTGCATCGTGCGACCAAAAAAACATACAATACCACATTTAAAAGTCGATTTAATTTTTGCATCAAACATGTATTTAGGAAAATCGAACTGATGACAAATAAATTGATTTAAGAATCGTTTACTAGCAACCTCTAAATCTTAATATTTTTAAAAATTTAGGAGTATTCTTTTAGCATAAAATGGAAGTTTTTAAGCTGAGAGGCCGATTAAAAACATTTTTTCTTTTTTCCTAATCTAGTATACAGGGTATTCTTAAAAAATGGAATTACCCATTATGATCAGATAGAGTGGACCGAACTGAGTCGAAAAGTCTTCTATCATTTTGCAGCTTGCACAATAAGTTAACAAGATATAATGTTATATAAAATATTAATGTTTAAAGATAGCCGAAAACGTGCGTCCGCCTGGTCTATTACTACCGAATGTACGGCGCGCCGTTCGAGTTACGACGTTTAAAGGCTCGCCTGCTAGGCCATTTTCGCTTTCTGCGGCCCGCGATCGGTAGACCGTACATTCTAATAGTAGCCGAGCGGACGCGCGTATTTGGCTATGTTTAAACAATAATATTTCGTTAACTATTGTGCAAACTGTAAAATGATACAAGACTTAGTTAGGTTAATTGTCCACTCTAATTTATATATCGAAGTATGTATACCTTTAATCTGTGCCGAAATGCCGACAGTCTTCCTATTGACTATTTCAACTACCATTTGTGACCAATCCAACAAGCGCTTAGTATTATGTCTGTAATCCAATAAGTATTATTGGCTTAGTATTATTGGTATAGGATATGGTTAGTAAGTAAAAAAATGGAAGACCTATACACTACTTTGATATATATTTTAGTCCACTCTACCTGCTCATGAT
>NW_011627071.1:280739-322326 GCF_000204515.1 Acromyrmex echinatior | reverse complement strand
TGTATATATATATATATATATATATAAAATAAATTTATTAACAATCTTTTTGGTTGCTCACGATTGCTCGCATAAATTAAAAAAAGCAAAACAAATTTTGCAGTTATATTTGATAATTAATAATAAATGCTAGTAATAATCATTTGTCGATTGAACGTATAGCTACATATTTTACATCGCGATCGTGAGAATTTTGTGTTATTATATGCATACGGAATGTTTTCTCTGTAATTTCATGAAATTTTGCGCGTTGTTTATTATATAATATTTTATAATGTAAATTTTTTGTAATATGTTATGTATAACATAAAGTAAATTGTATAAAAAGTAATGTAAGTAATAAAAATGTAAAGAAATATATCATAAAATGGAGTAACTTTAGCCCCTATTTTGTAATTCTTACAATTAAGAACAATAACTGTAAATATCATTATGTATTGTCATTGAGTAGATTTCATACATGAAAAAACTACGCAACGATAATATAACAACGTCGACACTATCATTAAGAATTACAGAATAAAAGCCTTCGTCCCAGAAACTTTGATACAAATTATAAATATACATATGCAATACATATGTCCAAAATTATGATATAAGACTTTTAAAACTTTTTTAAGACAATAGTTCGATCAATTCTTTATAAGATTACTTGTTAAGATGTCATATGTTCAGATTTTGCATGCTATATTATCAAAATTTGGGCTAAATTTATTCTGATTTTGGACAAAAATTATCCCATTTTATGATATTGTAGAGGAAAGAGGACCGCCGATCAGCTGGCAGGGAATATGGTGGAGGGCCTCTATAAATTAACTTGTTTTTATCAAATTATATGAAAAACGTATATGCATAATTCGAGTGTAACATATTTTATAACTTTTTTGTATAGTATGTTGGTTTAAAAGTTAAAGAAAAAAGGAAAATGGAAGAACTGAAATAGCAAGCTGACGTTCTACGTTATTTGTCACTATTTGATGTTAAAATGATGTCTTCAATATTGTTTTGATATCAAAATTACGACAAATAATGTGAACTTGCTAAAGTAAAAAAAAAGAGGACCATCGATTATAATCGATGGGAATGGTGGAGAGCCTCTACAAGTTGAATTGTATTTGCCACATAATCTGGAAAATGTATAGAAGTAAATTGATTATAAGGTATTTTATGATTTTTTTGTATAGTGTGTTGTATTAAAAGTAAAAAAAGAAAAAGAAAGAATTTTCAAGAAATAAGCTAATGTTATTTGTCATCAACATAACGACGTATTAAAATAATATCAGTTTGCTAAAGTTAAAAAGAGGACCATAATAGCTACATTCAGCAGAGAAAACAGCTTTGCAACTGCTGAAAAATTCTTATAAGATTTTTCAATATAGTTTATTTATATATTTAGATCCATAAAAAAACAATGGCAAGAACGAATCGTCTTGAAGAATTTTACAGTTGCAAAGCTGCTTTTTCTTCTAAAGCTAATATTTATATTTATACTGGAAGTTAATATAGTTCTAATAAATCTATTGTGCATGTGCAAAAAACCGCATCCAAATACATTAATCGACAGTATGTATAGCTCCGTAGTTCTCAATAGTATTTATTCACATAAGAAGAAAAATATATAACATTGCATGTATTTTAATAACTTTCCAAATTAGTATTTCAACAAAAGATGCCATTACAAGCGTTTAAATATTTATTTCTATAATCATTGTTTGTGCTTAATAATTACAAAATTTTATTATTCTTTTTCTTATCACTTAATCTCGGGATGTACATATAGATACATATTTTATATACAATTGTATATAATTATATATACATATTTATATATAATTAATAATCTATTTCCGTATGGAGCACCGCAAAGAGGTGGGTATTGTGTAGTTAACATTCACTTCTTCAGAGAGCGATAGTGCGCGGCAGCATTTTGCGGTTACAGGTTTTGGGCTGCCCTCTCTCAGGTTTTCTCTTTGATATTCAGTCTATATGCGTTCTTAACCTCGAATTGAGATTACTTCCAATAATAGTTTTATAAAAGTGAATAAAAAAACGCTTACTGTTAATAAATTATCATGTCACTTGCGCGACAAGGACAGGTTTGTGTCTTACTGATATTCCATATACTGATATAATAATATTGCAATCTTTACACTTGTTACTTATAATTTGTAGATATTTGTCACAAACGTGCTTGGT
Organism: Acromyrmex echinatior; assembly: GCF_000204515.1. The sequence goes on along the minus strand of NW_011627071.1, from coordinate 320,130 downwards.
TATTTTTGTAGTCTCAAAAGCTAATTAATTTACAATTGTTTTTGACTTATTTTCAGCATTGGGGTACATTTGCTCGTATTTGGCATGTTTATGATGCAAAATGGCAAGATCCATATAAGAGTGCTGAAATAATAAAACATTATCTTTTAGGAACGTACAAGCCAATATATCATCCACTAAGTGGGTATTAGTATCCGTTAGTTTTCTTTTTTTTCTTATTATTCTGGAACTTTTATATATAATTTAAGTAATTATTTATTTCGGTACCAATTTAAATTTATTAATATAATATATTCCTCAAAAATTTTTGTCCTTTCAGAAAAAAATGATTTATACAAAGATAATCCAAAAGGGAATGAGTAATGACAAAATATTTTCGAAGAAATTAATGGAATCATATTTAATTTACTTCAAAAGATTTACATTATTTTTTTCTGACATATTTTTATATAAAATAGATATATGAAGTATTTCATAAACTGTCAATTTTTTTGTAATAATCTTGCACAGAATAAGATGCAAAAAAATGCTTTTAAAGGAATTAAATAAAAATTAAATAAAATTGATAATTATGCATAAATTTTTAAATAAAAAAGTCACAATTAAAAAAGAAAAAAATATTCTTATAACTGTTAATATATACTTAATAATTTTCATTAGGCAATTGCGGCGATCATGTAGTAGTAATAAACAGCAAGGAAATTGCCTTACGCGGAGACGAGTGGCGAAAACGTGTATACTTTCATCATACTACATATCATGGAGGTGCCACTTGGACTCTTGCATGGGAATTACATCATAAGGATCCAACTTTGGTAATTAATTTAACTCATGATTGAAAATGTATAATAATGTAAAATATTATTAGCTATTTTATAACATAACTATATACATGTGTATGATTGGAACAGATTGTAGAAAAAGCTGTATACAGGGCATTACCGAAGAATTTACTACGAAGGCATACCATGCAAAGATTACATATATTTCCAGATGAAAAGATACCTGAAGATATGTTGAAAAATATTAGTAATCAAATCAAACAACTAAGAACTGTCCCTGTACAACTAAATCGTATTCCACAGACGGAAGTAAATAACTTCCCACAACTTTTAAGATATCCCGAAAATTATATTCTTAAATAAGTTTAATACTATATGATAATATAGATAATAAATAATAAGTATATATATATATATACATATATATATATGTATATTGTATATATTAATACCAAAACCTTTCATAATTCTTATAAGTCAGTAAAGTTTAAAAATATTTGCTCTTTCAGATTCAAAATTAGAATTTTATTATTAAAATTCTAATTTTGGAACTGGAATAATATATCATTACGTAATAATATACACTTATGTAAAATCTAATTATAACTGTGTATACAAATGCAAAGTTAGTTATATATACATGTGTGTGTATATTAAATGCAAAGCATAGTTATATATATTATACATATGTGTGTATATTAAATTAATATCAAATATCATATTAAAATTTCTCCCATTTCTCCATAATTCTATCCGATTCGTTATCGTTATCATTCACAATTACAGAATACGTTTGTGAAGTATTCCATTTACTTTGTTTTTGTTTATCGGGTGGTTCTTCGGATTCTGGATCTCTTGATTCAATTGTGATGTCAGCATTTCGTGGGAGTGACAAATTCCTTCCGTACAGTTCTGAGTTTTCTGCATCGAAATCATACGAATTACGCAAAATAGGTACATCGCAGAACTGACATTGCGGCTCCTCATATATGTCTTCTAAGGATGGGTGAAAGATTTGGCCGCATATCGGACAGACACGGTACTCCAACAAAGTTATCTGCAATAATGTCATGCAACATCTAGGTAGCTTGTGACCACGCGGACACGCTCTGACATGCCACATTCCATCTATCCTTTCACCACATAGATTACACTTTTCAATTTGATTCGAATAGAACGTAGTCATGTTTAATATTTCTTGAATACGCTGATTTGTACTTTTGTTCTTTGAATCCTCAACTGATGGTATGCCTTTATATATTTCTAAATATCGTCTTAATAAAAACACTGTAAACGTCTGATCCTCTGATAATATACTCTTCTTCATTAACTTTTCCAGATATGTACAAGCAGAATGTAGAAAAATTAATGGAAGCGCTTCCGTTATCTTACTCTCTCTTATGTGATCCATATTTGGTATTGGCTTCTTTGTTGTGCACACATTCATTATTACTGTCATCCACATTGATACTTGCAGTTGGTAGAGTGATAATGATTCAAGATTCTTCGACATTGGGCGAAATATTGTACATGGATCTTTTGCCTTGATAGCTTTCAGTCTGAAGATTTCCATACAATCCCAGATATTTCCGAGATTTGTACTATCATTAATAATGGATACTGGATCACAAAATTTGCTTTTTAAAGTGAATATATGCATTATACTTGGTTCTCTTGTCACCAAATGATCATATACCATATTTGGACTAGTTAAATTTACAAATATTACTTTATTTGGAGAATGAGTAAGTCCAAAATATTGAACATGTGCCTGTGGTAGATGACTTTTAATATTAATACTAACTAAATCATTTGCTATATTAATAATGAAAATATGACTGTCCTGTGTAGAGATTAAGAATTGTTGAGCAATAATAGGAACTACACCTGAAAAAATAATTGAACATATAACAATAAATAATATATTGTAACATATTTCCAAGATTAATAAAAAAATGTTTATGTAATATAGAAAAAAAACAAAATATATTTGTAAAATTTGATTGCAATATAATTCTCAAAAATCTTTACCTGTGATGGTAAATCCTTGTGCATGCAAGTATTGCATATTTTTCAATTCTCCTGTTATACTTATGCATAATACCAAGACAAAAGAACCTTTGATAGCAAGAATCTTTATATTTAATTCGTCTTGAGGAATTATATATAAATAATTAACTGCCATACAGTCAGAATCAATATATTTTTGTACAAGTGATATTTGTAGACTGTTATCCTTATCTGTTAACTTTATACCACATATTGTACCATCAAAATATCCAACAACAATCAGATGTTCATTGATCTTAATAGTGATCCAACATAATACATTAACCTTTGATACATGATCTAAATGTATTAATCCGAAAAATATAGGCTGTAAGTTTTTCGTAAAATCTGATATTTTGGGAATCTTCCAAATCACTATATCGCCATTACAATAGGCTACAGAAAAATATGCAAAGGAAGTATCTTTTGTTTTGAAAAATTTGCTCCATGTTATAGAGCAAGCTTGTAATTTCTTTACGCTCTCAACTATCCTTGCACTCTGGTTCTCATGAAAATTGGATTTATTCAGACCAGCTTTGATTTCATCTTCTATAATTTTTAGCCGAAGGGACAAAATATCACATATGGAATACCAATTATTAGAAACTTTATGCAACAATTCAACTGCACCTGCTGAATTTAATATCGCTAATATGCACTGCCTAGGAGAGATTAAATTTTTAGGGGACCATGATACCTTTATTATTTTAGGAAACTTGTCAATTACTCCATCTAATTTTGGTGTAATAACATCATCCATAAGAAGTGAATAAATCTCTTCACGTATCATATTCCATATTGAGGAATCTATCTCGCTTTTAAATGCATATGCTGGCAAAGTGTCTGAATGATATATGAAAGAACGGGAAAACTTGAAAAATGGATTTGGCGACATAGGCGAAGGTTGTAACTCCTGTAAAACAATATTGGATCCAAGTTAGGTTGTTAAGTTATAAAGTTGTATTTAGACAATTATACTGATTTATAATGAGTTGGTAATCCTAAATCTTATCAGTGAAGTTGACCAACAGTTAACTTATACAACTAATGAGCTTTCTATAATAAATCATTACTTAAGCAATGGATTTTCTACAATAAGTTATCTAAATTTTAAGTCAAATCATAAGAAATTAATCAATCACGATCAAATGTGACAAAAATAATCGATTATGATTAGTCAATTTCTTGTAGCTTAAATTTCTTAAAGCTAAGACTTAAAGATAAGACTAACTGTAGAAAATTAGGACCGCTCAGGATGTCCTAGTACCAACTCGTTGCAGTACCCTGGTTAAGATTTCCAACTACCGACTCATTGTAGAATCAACTTTATATGTAAATATAAAAAATATCACAATATAAATATGATAAATCAAACGCTTAAATTGCGAGATCTTATCGCTCAATTTTCCTTTAGATATAAATACAATATTAAGGAAGATTTTAACTCCTTTGTGGTGTGAAATAATGATGAAAAAACATAACTTACGAGCACGTGTACACCCTTTTCCGTAATTATCGAAATGTGATTATCAGGTGACCATTGTATAGCGAATGGATTCACCACTAATGGAGAAATATTGATACTACAAAGTTCTTCTGTTTCCATAAAGGTACAATTTCACGTGCTACTAAAATAAGCAGTAATTATTCAGAGGATATCGATTATGCATCTTTGAAAGAGTGAAAATTACAAAAGTGAGTAAATTTACTAGGTGTTAACCAATGAAATTATAAATATTCTAGTGAATTTGATTTGATCACTTTTGTAATTTCGTCTCATTTCAATACACAATCGAATCCTAGTTTATCCCTCAAAAATTAATGAAATTAAGCTTACTCGATACGGTTTTACAAGAATCTGATAAAAAAAGCGTCTGCTCCGCAAACCGAAATGTTAATCGTTAAAGTTGACGATTATTCAGGTTAGGAAATCTGTCACGACAAAACAATACAACACTACGATGTGAGCAGAGCAGATGTGAACATGCACTGCCGCGCTGCGTTAGTGCGAACTTTCTCGTGACCGGCTACTTGAGAGATTGTTTTCCTTCTTTCTACTCCTAGACCTGTTCTTTTTGGTTGAACTTTTACACCAATTCATCTTTCTTCTTCTTTTTCTTTTTTCCTTTTGAAGAGAAAAGCAAGAAATGAACTAGTGCAAAAGTTTAACTAAAAAGAACAGGCCTCGTATTTTTCACAATGCAACCACGATGAACGATATCCAAATTACGTGCCGTAATTACATAAGAATTAATTAATAAAAGAGATTAAAACAAATGAATCGTTGATTGTATTTTGTTTTCTATCTCTTGTAATGCTAGTGTCCTGTGATTATAGCGAGCAATTTTTAAAAATATATTATCCGCATTTTTACAAATATCTTAACATTTACACTTTAAACAAACTATATGCATATGTGAAAGTTGTGCTTATAACATTCTATTTTTCTTGAATAACAGTTTTAAGTGATTAAATTCAGTTTCATTTATTATTTTGTTGTAAATTAAATTAACTTGAAAAAATAATGATAAAATTTTTCAATGTTTTTGTATAAGCACTTTAAGAATTCAAAATAATTAATGCAAACTTTTTTATTTAGAGATATTAATTCGACATTGCACCATAATATTGCACAATAGTTTTTTGCAAAAATATTATTTTATTTTTTATGCAATATTATCGTTTGTTTATTTTACAGTAATTTCAAGTGTATCAATATGCTCCGTGTATTAGTTATTCTCGATCTCATAATTTAATTTTCTTTATTACTATTAATGGCTTGAATATAAGATCTAACTATAACATATAATGATATTCATAATACTTAATATATAATGATAACATATAACTATAACATATAATGATATTCATTATATGTTATAGTTAGATCTTATATTCAAGACCATCTTAAGAAGTTACGAACCAATTAGACCGTATTAGCGTCTTAAAATATTACTTAAGACAGTCTTGAAATAAACATGAATACCGTCAATGTATAGTCTCTTCCGTTGTACACTTTTTCGAAATATGTGTGCGCGTTTATTGACAGCGATCCGAATTATGCATAAAGCGCATAAGATATCATTTTATCCTTTTTTATTCTTTGATGAACAACGAAGACAAATGATGCATCATATGTATTTATCGACCCGGCGGGTAAATCAGGCCGATAAGTCAGATTGCTACTGTGACTCTTCGAATTATTAATGGACATAATGTACATACATACCTCATATTGCATCAACATATTGGTCAGATAATGGTTATTTTATAAATGTAAAATCTATTAAAGAAGGCATTACATTTATAAAATGTAATCAATCGATTAATTTTCTAAATATATAAATACCTGCTAGAAAAGATATTACATTTATAAAATAATTTGACTAACCGACTAATATGTTAATGTAACTCACAGTACATACCTAGGCACCGAAAATAAAATATTTTGCACAATGGTCATAAACCAATCATAAAAATTTAATCATTTTTTTCCGAAATATAGTAAAAATTGTAATAAAATTAGAATAAAATTGATATTCATTACAATAAATTATAGGTATAATTATAGGTACAAGTACATAATAAGCATACGGACGTATTAAATAAGATAGAAAAAATTAATTATAATTATATTACACATTTAATCAATAATTGATTACAATAATTGAGTACACATCTCAAATAAATGCCTCCAGGATAAAGAAATAATTCATGTTATTTCAATATTATTTAATTATATATATTAATTATATATAATATAATTATTTAAACAAATTCTGTTTGGAAAATGCTTTATATGTCGAACTATAGTACATTTGCCTTGAATTTTGTTTTTAAACTAAAGAATTAGTTATTTCTGACCTAGATCCAAACTTATTAAATCAGGAAAATTATATTTAAAAAATTGAAGATGTTTGTGCGTATTTGCACTTTTCTAGAATCCATCTCGAAAATCATAGCGCCCAAAAATGCCCAGCCCTGGCTAACTCTCCTAGAAAATGTTATTTCCCCTTCTTCATTTTCCGCCTACACTACTTCTCACTTTCTCGTACAGTTCACGCAAGAAATGCCTCCTAATTTTATGATCCACTGGCGAGATCATCGCGTTTACCTTTTCGGTTGCTTCCATGTTCATTGTCGTAATCAGACGAACCGGATCAGGTATAGCGATTGGAGAAACTCGCGTATTTCCGGCTGGTCCGTTTAACTATGGCCAATGAACGTGGAAATAACCGAGGAGGTACACGTAATGCTAAAACAAGATTGGAAGGCATTTCTTGCGCAAACTGTACACATGTGCGCAGACGATGCACATACACACATATACACGAATACAAATACATATGCACATTATCCATCTCTCCAGGATTCTCACCCCTAGCTTACTCCTGCAACCCCCACAGACTGCTGCGGTTCGTTGAATGGACGAAAGTGGGGGAATCCCTTTTAGCTGCCCACGCAATCAATAGCAGGACCTGCCGCTTCTACTGAATGGACTTGGCGCGCCCGCCGTACCCCTCAACATCCTAACTTCCACTATATTGATTACTACGCCAAGGGTGGGTCGGTGCGAGGGCATGCGGGGTGTCGCTCTATCGACCAGCTGTATTACTGTTCATTCATAAATTTTCAGTTTTCACTCGTGATGTTGCCGCGAGCTAGTTTCACGTTGTCAAGAAAGCTCGACGTGACGGTGAGTGCGAATTCTACAAACTTTTCTCATAAACATTCATTATAATATTAATAAAAAAATGTTTAATTAAAACTTCTGTAAACGTTGAAATATTTGTCAACATTAAATAAGATTTATCTGTTATAATTACTTTGTTTCTTTTGTAAAAGCAATTAAGAAGAATCATTTTTAATTAATCTTTATGACTCTGTCTTCTTTTCAATCTTATCTTTAGAAAAATACAGGAAACAACTTATAATTTTGATTAATATTTATGAGAACAGACTGATTGATAATGAAATCAATATTATACTAATGCTAAATATTTAGATTAATTGATATTTGTAGTGTTATTTAACTGATTTCCTGTCTTCCTTTAATTTTATTTCTGAATAGAAACGGAATTGATTAAATTTTAATGTGAATTTTAACTTATATTTATATAAGTTTATACATGAATTTGATATATATTACTCATTGTGAGTAGGTATGTGGTATATAAATGGTTTGTTATAATAATGCGAGTATCCATATTCTATCATGGCATATAATATATATAGGTAGTCAACATAGTCACATTGTGGAAGCGTATAGTAAAGAGCGAAAATGAAATCAGAGAATGATTCGCAGATTCTAGATTACAAACTTACACTCGGACTCATTTCGACTAGTTTCAATCGATCTATAATAATTTCCCTGATCTCTCGTAATTCCTATTGGCACGTCTTTTATCTTGAGCGTAGAAATCTTTACTTTTAATTCAATTCCAAGAAAATACTCGGGAAGGACGAGGTTCGGAGAGTTGTATCTCTATCTCCTCATTGACTCGTAACCGTTCGCGATTTCCCATCAAGATCGTTTCCGATTCTGACTTGGATAATTTTTTATCGTCTGAGAACAATCATGTGGGTGTCCACATGTGTTTGTCGCAATATTCTGAAATAGCGGGCTCTCTCTCCCCTCGTTCCTTTTGCAGGAGCTTCTCTGACGGCGGGAGAAGAGATCCTTCGAGTGATGATACGCACGTATAATGATACGTTTAAGCGTCCTCACGACGATGGATCTACTGCGGGGGAATCCCCACCAAAGGTCGCAATTATCGATTTACAAATCTCCAATAATAACCTCTGCGATAAACGCTTTATGGCAAGAGAGATTCAGGGATCTTCTTCCCTTTATTGTTTTTGTACAGCGTGCTCCGGATGATGATGGCGAGGACTCCCGTTGGGTCTATTACATTTGCTCGAGTCATGGCGCGAATTGTTGGCAATGATGTTACCGTTAAATCCTCCGGATGTAATAAGGTAGCAATATATTTAAAAAGCAATATATTTAAAAAATTTCTCGGCAGCTACCATGTCTTCGATCATCCTTTGCTAAAAAAAAAATAGCTTCATCGCTTCTATCCCGGCCTTTTGTATCATGCGCATCGGCATAATAAAAAAATGATCTCTTAGATATTTCCAAAAATGATATTCTCAAAGAATTTGATTTATCTTATAAGATTTTATCCGTCAAGCATGTAAACATGAGAAATGGCGAAATGGCTTCTATCCCTTCGCGCATCATAATGGTTAAATTTCGGACAATTCCTTCTGCGTTCAGTATCCTACTTGCATTTATTAATTTTCTCCTCTATTTTTCTAGAGCTCTCATATGTTTTTCATGCCTCTAATATTGCTGTATATAAGCGCTAACTATAAACTATGCTGCGTTTGATACGGCCATCCTAAATATCATAATCCGAAAAAATGCTCCCACCAGTAGATATCCCCGTTTGCTGCAACTGCAGGGGCAGGGGGCACTTTCTTTCTTCTCTAAAATTCCCTGTATATATGCGCCAGAAATAGATTTACGCCTACGCGGCCACTGAAAAATCGTTACACTTACAGTAAGTTTTCCTCTTTCTCTACGCCAGGCAACCCTTCTCGTGCTCTATTTCGCGATCCTCATTCCTATGAGAATCTCAATCTCCAAGATATTCTGGATACCTCTCCTGAATTTGCTTATCTTAATCAAGTAAATGACCGCGCGTATACAAATCTAATACGCTTCTCAACGTCTTCACTCTCGTACCAACTTCAATAATAATATTAGTGAGCATAATCTAACCTCATCTATAAACGTTAGATCCTTCTATATTAATAAAGGCTCCGTCGATTACTATTCTAGAAATTTTAGAAATTATTTCCGTGATCTACAAGTCATAACTTTTTACTTTACGCTCTTAATGAAAGATTACTCAACCTCTACTGAGTCTCTCAATTCATTTCCCATAATCTCACCACTTCCTGTTCCTCGATTTATGACACTTCCTGTTCCATTCTTTTTTCCATACATTCTCCTTCTCTCTTTCGGTGTTCCCATGCTCTCTTCTTCTCGTCCACCCCTCATCTAATTGCCATTTTTTCCATGACCTTTTATCTCCATTATCTGGCTTATCGCAATTCATTTATATTCTGTCCTCTCTTTTCCATCAACTGCTGAACAATATTTCGAATTCTTTTAAGAGCTCTCGATTCAATACTTCATCATATTCTCATCACTCTTTAATTTCTCAAATATTAATACTTTCTGAAATCTTAATGACGGCGTTACATCTACAATACTCTTGCTGATCTTGGATCTCTACTTCTTCTATATTGAAATTGCCTCAGTAAGAAGGCCAATATTGAGAAAATGATTGAATCTCTTGATGTCACCTCTTGCTGGGACATACATTAAGGGGAGTCACGACTTTTGTATACGCGATTTTGACTACATCCGCGCCGATGCTAACACTGTAGATAAAAGAGGCATGTTAGAGGCTGTGCACGCATAATGCGCATGGTGTATTATTTTATCCTTGTATAACAACCTGCGAACAATAAGAATAAAATGATACCTCGTGCGCATTATGCATGCAACGGAATGCAGCCCTAGTATTAATTCTCAATCTTGTCACTTACTCTATTCTGGACCTTACGTTTAATAAGTTAAATTATTCGTTTGAACCTCTGGCTATTCATCTTTCTCTCAATAATTCACACCTTGTTATCATATATAATACTCTGTTGACATATTCAGATATCCCAACTTATCTTCATTGCGTGCTGTACTCTCTAATCTCATTTCTTTCATAGAGGATCATGATCCGGCTATTCTTCTGGGTAATCTTAATGCTTACCATCTCTTATAGAAAGCCTCCCAGTCGAATGCTGCCGACTGCATCCTTTGTGAGGGCATAAATAACCAGCACTTGGTAATTCTTTTAAGGCAATAGCACATAAAAAAACTTTAAGAAGTAAGCGAATCGATCAAGCACAATAAAGACTATAAGTACATAACGTAAGCAGTAGCGAATTCAACATGTTGATTTCCTTACTGCTTAAGTCTTATGTCTTAAGTTTTTATATGTGCTGCCTTTAATCCTCCGTCCTTTCCTACTTTTATCTCTCCTCTAGAAATCCTTCCATGATCTGGCACCGGCCTTTCCCAGCCTCCTTATGCGATATACACATCCTTTCAGGTCTTTTTAGCGATCACCTTCTCATTGAGGTTCAGATTAACTGCTTGATCAAAACTGCCAATGTCTTCTCTTATAAGATCATGCTCACTCCGTTCCAGTGGTCTGAAGTTAAGCAGTATCTTGTTGATAACGCTAGCATTATTACTCAATCGATAGATTTCTATTAGTCCCGATGATCCTCTTATGCAATATAACTTTTTTTGACTTGGTACCAAAAAGCTTTACTGTACACTCTCCCTTGAATTTCAGGAAGGATTGATTCCGGTTTCTGAGTGCGGCTCGCACCAACAAAGATTCCCCTCTGACTTCTTGGACGCTGGAATGTCAAAGCTCGTAGCTGAGCATTCAAAGTTTTCGAAAAAAACCTATGCGTGCTCTTTGTCATGATAGCTATAATAAATCATATGCTTCTGTCTCTCAATTATTTCTTGTCCAATTCATCGCATTTCTTGCTGCAATACAGTTAAGTCTATCCTTTAGTTATCCAGTGTTTCGATGAGCATCCTCAGTGCTCCTGTCATATACAGTGTACGGGTTTCCACGTTTTAATTTTTGTGTCCTTACTTCCCTTGCCTTGTCGTTGTCTTAGTCATCTGTCTAGTTCCATTTCCTTGAGCTTTCGTAACATATGTTTTTTTAAGGGAATGGGTTGTTAGTTCCTAGCCCAATCCCCTTATATCGGAGGATCATTTCTTCTTTCCTCGTCAGCTGTCAGTTTCCCTGACTCTGCTTTCCATTACTCAATCTCTAGCTGGGCTTACTCAAGTTCTCCAGGGTTCTTCATCCGCATAACTTTTTGTTATACTTCAGAGAGGTGAGGAGGTGAGAAATTGAGTTAGAGAGGTGTGATGTTAACCGGCATCATGTATCACACGTGCATTATCCTATTCGAACTCTTTTTGTAATCATTACAATCGTAATTTTTTTAAGTATTAATTTTTGTAATCTTGAGCTCTTGAGATAAAAATTAAACAATAAATGAAAACACAGGCAATTAAGAGCCTAAATTTGCAGTAATTGGAGGGATTATATCAATATATATTTCTCAGTACTATATATATATAACACAGTATAGTATAATAAAATCTCTTGACTGCTAAAGATAGCTTGAATTAAGTTGAACGTTCGGTATTTGTTGTAGAACCACCTTAAAGCATATGAGTGATCAAATCAAACGCAGCAATGCATATTACATAAATAAAATGTCACACGCATTTGAATTATTCAATAACGTATAGTTAATTAATTAATTAATGACATATCTTTGTTCATCAAAAATTAAAAGCCTAATGTCCGTTTTCATCAATGTAGATTAACTTTAATTTCGGTTCAATTTACTCTTCGTCTTTTTCTAGTTCTAAAGATTAGAAAAAGACAATGAGTAAATTGAACCGAGATTAAAGTTAATATACGTTGGTGGAAACAGGCATTAGGCTTTTAACTTCTGATGAATAAAGATATGTCATTAATTAATTAATTAACTATATGTTATTGAATAGTATTATTTACTTCAAATGCGTGTGACATTTTATTTATGTAACATGTAATGCTACGTTTGGTTTGATCACTCATACTTTAAGGTGGTTCTACAACAAATAATTGGCATAATTGTATGTTACGACATTGAATCCTGACCTATCCAATCTTTTTTTTAGTAGTAGGACATATAAATTATAGTCAATAACTTAAAGATGCTAAGTTCGCCTGAGCAACAAGTACTCAGGAACCAAAATCGCATTACAGCATGCTTGCTGCAATTTTTCGCCTCCAATTATCTTCATAGCATTTTGTTCTTTAATCCCAGAACCAACCGTGAATGAATTTTGCAGTTTTCATGAAGAAATTTCCTGTGCAGTGACTACGCAATCAAGCCCTCGATTTCACTGATATTCCACGTAGTCGTTTATTGCATTAAATAACATTTAACCGAACATTTTACCGAATTATTTTACATATTTTTTATATATTTTCGAATATTTCACATACTCGATTTTTAAAGAGATATAAATCTGACACATCTACGATCGCAAAATTAAATAGCAATCATATTATTGATTTAATTGAGTTTTTTTATTACTTTTCGTTCATCTTTTCAGTTATAATTAGAACGGAAATCCTTTTCAAAAGGAAAACAGCGACTAAGTAACTGGCAAAAGTTATTAAATACTTACTGCTACGAGCCTTTGTCGTTATTTGTCTGCTTCATCGGCATTTTTTGCTCCAAAGTTTGTAAGCTTAGAATTCGCTCCTTTTAGCACTTATAGGTCAGGAAGTTTATTAATACAATTAAGAAACCGCAAAAGAATGAAACAAACGTAAAAGTCTAATCTAATTCCATGTGTTTCAGTAGAATTTAAATTATCCCATGAATTGTGCTAAAAGGATTTCTTGATAAACGAGAATATTTTTATATGCTTCAACTTTATTACCATCTTTGTGCGAACAATCCTTACTTTAATAATATTAATGAGTAAATAAATAAAATTGTCTCTAAATCTATACACTTAGTTTTCTAAAATAAATTTTATATAACTTTATTTACACCTGCGTGCATGCATACGTGTAACATAATATCAATATTTAATTGATATATTAAATATAATCAATAAATATCCACATTACTAATATTAGTCAACGCCCAATCAAATAAAATATTTGAAAAACCTGGTTTAAAACGAAAATACATAACGAAACGAATAATCCTGTGGATGTTGCATGACTGGCTTTTTTTTAATGTTTTTGACGGCGCAATATACTTAGGTCAACAAGGAGATATTACTTTCCGTAGGGCGACTTTATGAGCCCATTGGCCTCTGCAGTGACGGTTTCTTTCATAATTCCTTTCTTTAATCGGACAGAATACGTGGGCGAAAAAATATTAAGTTCACCACTTTATGTAGTCGCATGAGGCTAGCCTTTGACATTTCATATGATGCAGTGGTTGCTTAGACCTCGAGGAAATTGCGTAATGGGCGTCGTATTTATTTCCGGAGCATTTACATCGAGTGCTGTAATATTTTGTTCGCAGATTTTCTGAGAAAAATTTTGAATAAAATGTATTTCGCAGAAAATCAACTTTCATGCGTTTTTTAAAGCATAGAACAGTAAAAAAAAAACGGAAAATTTCTAAAAAAAAATTGAAAACGACTTTCGATTGAAAAAGGTTGAATAATATCAAAATAGTATAAAAATTTTTTTAGGCATATTCTGAAAAAAGGGTCTACTTTCTCATTTTCCATTTGTCTACTTTCCGTCGAGCTTCGTTGTCTCATTAAAATCAAAGATCTAATTTTCAGCCACTTGTCTTCTCACATTCTATTTACGTCTAATTCTAAGCGATTAGTTAAATTTTTTTCTATATTCTTTTTTTTTCACAAAATTTAAAGTAAAAATATATATTAATTAATCCGGCTTTAAATATTTAAATTTAATCGCTACATATGCACGTACGATTCATCTAATTACCTCATTACCTAATGCTACATATGGCGTTCCTAATTCCATGTTATCTCTCAGAAATAACTAGGTTTAATGATCAGTTATCAATGATTTGACGTTTCACAATTGCACAATTCGAGGGCTCCCTAATCGATAACTACGTCACTGAAAAGAGGGGTGCAGTTTCCCGGACGTACGTTCGTAGAATGGTTTTCAGGAGAAAATTCAACAGCATGGAGGCGCAAGGGAGGGAGGGAGTGACGGACTGAGAGAAACCTGCGCGAAGGTGGAATCCCAGAATTTTCTATGAAATAAAAGAAACGGAAGAATTGCAATAAGCGTGACAGAGAACGATCAAAAGAGCGATAGAGACGAGATGGTTGACGTAGGGTAAAGAGTAAGAGGAAGGGGAGCAGGAGGAAAAGGAGAAGGGGGAGAGAAAGAGAGGAAGGAGAAGGGGGAGGAGAAAGAGAAATAGCAAGAGAGAGGAAATGGATCAGATGAGAGTATGAACGGGGCGAGAGAGAAAGAGAGAGAGGGAGGGAGGTATCCTCGTTTCGCAAAAGGAACAGGAGCCCTGGCGGCAGGGTAGCAGGACCGATGAGGGTGGCAGAGAGAGGTGTTGCGGGGGTGGGTTTCGTACGGCCAAGGTAGTGGAGCCGCGGACAGTCGCCTCGACGCTACCATCTTTCTCAGTTGCTCCACGGTTTCCGGACTCGGCGGACCGACAGGCAGGTTAGTGAATCCAATTCTCGTTCATTCACCAGCCAACACGTCGTCCCTCCGTTGCGCCCGACCCTTCTGTATTTGCGCACACCCTCTCTCTTTCTCTGTTTTTGATTCGCACACCGCTATTACACGTGTCATTTAACCGGCGATTGTGACATTTTCCCAGGTTTTTAAGGATAATAGAAAACATACGAAACAGAATATTATAGGATTAATTTTAGGGATGGTACTCTTTGGACAAATTGTGAGGAAAATATGGAGGGCGAGGTATCGCGAGACCTCCGAATGTCATAACTGACCATGGTGGAATCAAATTCCACCATGATAACTACGTTTCGCTTCGCGCTCTTCGCCGATTGATGAGAATTAGGTGTTCGCGCTCTCAGTGACGCACAATCTGTTATACCATTGTTGCGAAAGAGGTGATGTGTCGATGTATGAGGAAGGGCGTTGGGATTCTAATCCGACGAAGAGAAATTGAAAGATGTAATTGTGTCTAATGAAACTGTCAGAATTAGAGCGGGAGATAATGAAATTGTAGTCCACGGAAAATATCATATGAGAGAATAAATGGCTACGTTCAATAGAAAAAGCAGCTTTGCAACTGTTGTAAAATTTTTTTATGTGATTAGCCTTGCCCTTAGTTCTTTACTGGATTTAAAAATGTATAATCCAATTATATATTAAAGAATCGTACAATAATTGTAAAGCTGTTCTTTCTGCTGAATGCAGCATTAACAAATGGTATCTTTTGACAGATGAGTTTATTGATCCAAGTCGATTATTTTTAAAGAAATTAAAATTTTTTTTAATAAAAGAAATTAAATCTTTCAAACAAATTAAATTATTGGAATTAATTTTGATCATAATTATGTATTTCATAATTGCAGCAATGTGAAAATAATAATCTCACAGAATTTTAACAAATGTTCCGAGAAATTACAATAATCATTTAAAGTATTGATTATTATAAATCAATTATTGTAATTCAATTTTTATAAATTAATTATTAAAAATATATTTTACATATTTACAGAGAATTTTGTAGGTTAAAAATATAATCCACAAGTTCTTCTGCAAGAAGAGATTTAACTTAAATCGAAACATAATCTTTGCTACTTTTTTCATCTTGTAAAATTTACAAATAAAAAATTAAAAGCATCGAAAAATTTTATCGCAAATACATTATGTGTAATTGACAAGCCGTTCTAGATAAGATTCAAGATTCGTTTTCCTATTCAAATAATACCAAGTATAACCTTGAACGAGAATAGAATATTTTATGATTAATACCACGGGAGTTGCTGCGTTAATATATCAATGGTCATAAAACCCTTATTGAATCGGGTCGATCAAAAGTAGGTCAATTCCAAAACTGGAAGCCGTCGATCAACGAAAAATATCGGTGTGATTTTTAACATATGGCATCGCCGACGACAAAATTCAAATCGGTTATTTCGTATTGTTTGTTCATATCGTATCATTTTCGCATCGAAAAATATATTATATCCCACGAATCAACTTACACACGCGCTCTTCTATTTCCATTCTATGGAAAAAAATCGAAAATGTAAGTACGCGAAGATTGATCACGCGTGATATATCGATAGGTTTTGCTTTCTAATTACATATTTCGCTCTTAGCCATTAATGATGGCTTAACTTTGTTAAATTGCACCAATGATACGGCGCCGATATAATGAACAAGTACAAGGTAAATACGACGATAATTCTGTCGGATAGCACGTTAGTCTAATGTGACTGACAACATTTGCAAAATCAGCCGTATATTAGTGATGCATTTTGCGCAATTCTACTCTGGTAATCTATCCGTTTATAATTACATTGCGATTAATCGTAAAATTATACAAATATTAGCAACCAACGATGTTAATAGCAGGTAATTCAACCAAACGCGATCGTGATTTAGCAGAGATATGTATTCAACAGAAACTATTACAATAATACATTACATTGTTTATGCAGTTATTAAGATTTGACTGCTGCAATTTTCTATAATAAATATTTTACATAACTAATTGTATAGCTAAAAACAGGATTAAGAAGTATCATATTACTTGTAACATCGTTATTTTTTTTAAATTAACATTAATAAAAATAATCATTAATAAGGATTAAAAGGAATATTAAAAGGAATATGTAGTTTATAGATTGGATATACATATAATAAAATATTTTGGAAGTTTAAATTTTAAATATGTAGAGTACTAAAAGAATAATTATTTCTATTCAAATTGTGAAAAACAACTTTTTGACAATTCAGCCGGATAGCTGAACTATTCGAATGGCCAAATTGTAAAAAATCAGCCGGATAGGTCAGATATCAAATAGTCGTTGGATATCCGTTGCATCCCTAATACAAATAGCATTTTCCGAGCAGGTTTGCATCGATTTGGATTGGATAATTCTACTGCTGGTTGATGTTACGTGTTCTACTAATAGGAGAGCACACATACAATGTCATTCAATCCTAAATTAATGCAAACCTGTTCAAGCCGAATAGATACACTAGAACTTTTATTAAAGTGAGACTTCAACATTTTGCATAATTTCTTTATTAGACTAGCTGAAATTCGATAGTTATTATTATT
The DNA here is from genome assembly GCF_000204515.1 of Acromyrmex echinatior. The sequence goes on along the minus strand of NW_011627071.1, from coordinate 302,338 downwards.
GAAAACATGTAGTATATATGTACATATATATATATATATATATATATATATATATACACATATAGAGTGTACAAAAAATCCTGGACCCCTTAAGTATTTTGAAAAGTAAGCATTTCTAAAAAAAATATTTCATACGAAAGTTGTAGGGTTTAAAATGATATATTTACTGATCTTATCACAATTCGTTATTTTACGAGAGAGAGAGAGAGAGAGAGAGAGAGAGAGAGAGAAGAGTATGGAGAAATGCGGGGAAGGTATGGAAAAGATGCGAAATAGGTGCATAGGAGATGTAGAAAAGATGCGTAAGTAATGCATAAGTTATTTCCCATACAGAACATTTCGATGGTTTGAAAACTGTAGACACTATGGCTATATGTCATTATACAACTAAACATCGATTTTACGGTGAAGAATTTTCTGTTATAAACCTTTCGATACATGTAATTCCACATAGAATACTATTGACAGCTCATAGTAAATGCATCATAAAAATTTATACGAGGAATTGAATAACAATCGAATTCCAAGTTGTTCAGACAAGCGTGCGATATAGCTCAGAGTTAAGTTATTACTCCATAAATTTTAAGTTCAAATCTCGTCGATATATCCCATATGCGTTTTTAAAAATATATATATAAATGTACGGCATATTTCAAGCAAAGTGAATATATGAATAGATGAGGATAAAAAGTATTTTATCTTTTATTTTTTATATTTACATCACATTTGCATTTAATAAGTAGGTATACGATAGGAAATGATATAGAAAATCAATGTAGATTTTCGATAAATTCTTATGCATTCATGATTCTTAATAACTATGAAAAGAAATGATAATGTAATAACAGAATAGTTGTGAAAGGAAATGAAGAATTAGTTGTAAAATTGTAATATTCTTTTGTTAATTTTATGATTCATAATTACGATTAAAAACGAGTAAATTATTTCCTATCAGTTTCTATCGATTTTTTAAAACAAAGATTCCATCATTTTTTAATATTGCAGATTATAAAAAACTATCGTTTAACATCGATACGATAACATCTGATACGTCAAATCTGAAAATATACGATAACATTTCAATATAAAATATAGAGCATTTTGTGAAATCACAAATCAAATGTCCTGCATATTCAAAATGATAAAATAGTTTTCTTTCATTTTCCATCGAATTTTATTTTTTTATAATCAGAAATTATTACTAAATAATGCAAAAAATGTTGCATTGTCGATTTCTTATAATCTAGTAAAAATAAAAAACTGGGAAGGGTCCTAGCAAATAAAATAAATCGGACATAAAAAAACAAGGTGTCTCAATCGGGCATAATTCCAATTGGACACAAGTTGAAATGGATAATTCTAACATGGTGATTCTACTGCTTATCACAATCCTTTCTAACTTGAATCTGTACTGCGTAGGGCTTCGCCCTTCACCCTCCACAATTTTTTATTTCTTATATGCTGTAGGTAATGCTGCGAATTAATTTTTAAGATAAATTTCTGTCCGATAAATTTTAGTTAAAGAATGACTCGTTGCTCGCTCAAATCAAATGAATGTAGGATGACCGTGAAGGCTATGCATGTCATAGACCAAACAGTGAGTGTCATTTAACAATAAGGAGAACAAGATAGATTGCCTTTAACGCTCAGTAGGGGAATAAATACGGTGAGTTCGTCGCGCGTGGCTTACGAAGTACTACTTGACTTTAGGCTTGTCTTTTTCAACTTGGAAATAGCTGCCTTTAAAATGTCACCGTCATCGAGTATAATTTGCTGTATATAATTTCGGCATATATACCGAGAGTTCTTGCAAATACTAAGTAAACTAATATGGAAGTTTGAAGCTAACAAATTATTGGTTAAATGCAAATACCTTTTGCGAATACGATTGCAAACTTATACATTGCCATAGTAGCGATTACACTTTAATGATAATAAATAGATAAATGTACAATGGATAAATTCGATACGATAATAAGCAGAATTGAATAGTAACTAATTAACAGATTAACAATTAAATAAAAAAGTTAAAGAGTTTACTTTTAACTTAGTATAATTGACTGTAATTTTATATGAATCACTTTTTAACTTAATGTAGTTACTTTTAAATTTTAATTTGTTAACTGTTTTTATGTTAGTTTTTTTATTTCTCTAAATGTCTATATTAATTTCTATAAAATCTTAAACATTAAAGAATTAATTTAGAAGAAGCTTAATGATTGTGTGATATGGGTGTAATGCTCATAGCGCCTAAAGATAACGTTTTGATAACGGGTTGAGTCTGCATTTAAAAAATCAATTATTATGTTATGTTGTCCTTGTTTTACATTTGATAAACAATAAAAAAAGAATAAAAACTTTTTATATATAAAATAATTTTTGAAGAACATGCAGATATAGACAAAACAAAGAGAAATATAAGATTACTTACATTTTTACATTTTATTTTTTTTATAATATAAATATCAAAATATGAAAATATAAAATATGAAATATGTAAAAATATTAAAAATCAGTTTTTTATTGTATAAGATATCTTTGTTTCATAAAATTTATAATTAAAATATTAAATTATTTTATGATCTATATTCTAATTGTTTTGTTATTTAAAGACATCTGATTTTAAAAAATTAGAATATTCTCATTTTAATAAAAATAATATTTTCCAAAATTAATTTTTTATTAAATTGAGTTAATTAATCTTGACGTAACTTTAACTGAGTTAGTTTTTTGTTCATTCAACTTTTAACTTAACTAAACTAATTTTATAAACCATAGACTTTAACTTAACTTTAATTTAATTAAAAAAACATTAACTTATTCAATTCTAATAATAACTTTATTCCTATAAAATTTTTTATTTCTATTCATAATATTATCAATAATGAATGGAATTAATTCTATTGTGAAATGTCTATGCAATTCATATATATCCGTGCAAAAAGTTAATGCGAACTTTTCATTTCACGAGTTAAATTTCAATTAATGCACATATCCTGTTTTATACCTAATACTTACGAATTTGTATAATTCATTTAGACTGTTTCTCTACATTTGATTAAGTACATGACGATCACATAGGAGATGCATTTTCTCGGTCTTGTACAGCATTGACACGACAATGTATCTGAGATATCTGTTAGTTTCTTATTGTTCCATATATGCCGCTTCAAATATATTCATTGCTTCTTCATTATATATGTTGCAAATAAATAGCAAACGTGATGTGCCTTGCATTCTATTCACGTTCATAGAAAATGAAAATGATGGAGTTTAACATTTCCACGCAAATCATATTAGATTATTCGATTTAGTTATTTACTAGAATTTAAACGCGTACGTGCGCACGAGAAATAGAAGGAGATGAATATGACACGGTAAATTATAACGTATAGCCATTGATTAATTAATACTATTTGTACATATTTTATATAATTATTTTGTCACTATTCGAGATTAAAAAAAAAAGAAAAAAGTCCATGTTAAAAAATACGTTTGTTCTCTAAATTTAAATTAACTGAAAATAATTATAGATAACGTAAATATTTATTTATACATTATTTAACATATTATGTATTTGTTATTTGAAGAAACGAACAAAGAATAAAAACGATAACACTAATATAAATATATTGTATTAGGTGTTGGAATTAATTCGTAGCGTTTTTAATGAAAGAATGTTATTTATTTCACATGAGCATTAAAAAATACATTAATGAAAGTACTTCCCATCACTTGTAAAACGCTACGAATTAATTCCAACACCTAATATAAAAAAATAATATTGAGAAGAAAATAAAAGAACTTTTAAGTGAAAATTTTATGACAGAAATTTGAAGCAAGAAACTTCTGCCCCATTGTAACAGACATTTCATTTTCTACAAGCAGCTTCTGTTAACTTCAATGAAGTTTGAACAGCCGTTTTAGACAATGACTACTACAGCTTATTGACCAAAAGCGATCCCGGATGAATCGTCTAAATAAAAGATCAATCTTGCGGAATAAATAAAAGAATACTACAATGTTTTCGCTCTTGCACGCTTATCTCTTGTAAAAATACCAATCGATTCTTGTTTATGAGAAATAAGGATGCATTTCCACTGAGCATGTCAATCAAAACATCTAATTTTATTGTTTCATTTGCCGCGCGACAATAAAATAGGATGCTTTGATTGATTAAATCATGACGCGGATGATGCAAGACTTGCTCAGTGGAAACGCACCCTAAGTCGAGGAACGATGTCTGTGAAATGATGAAGTTTATTGCAAAATGTAATCTAAAGAGAACTGTTTTTTTTTTTTACTGTTATTTACTTTTTCTTTATGATTACTATTGTTTCTAAAGGAAGATATCGAAGATAATATTGTGAAGTAATAAGATAATGTTATTTGAATATTATTATGATCATAAATTTAAGAGACAATTTATTTTATCAATGAAGTTAAAAAAATTTGTCAAATCATGCCACGTATCCGATAGAAAGCGGATTACTTACAGTAATTAGCATTCCTTCTCGCTATTCAATTTGATAGTAGCAGATATCACACATCCAACTGTGTTAACAACTAAAACTGATATGGACGTTCTACAATAAATTGGTAGTCGATAATCGGAAGTCTTGACCAGTCTTAACTTTAGTTGTACAAGTTGGCTATTAGTCAACTTCATCAATTAAGACTTAGAATTACTTAGAACTTCGAACTACTGACTCTATGGAACCCCGGACAGGATGGATAGGTGGATTTACAACAGTTACTTTTCAATTACATACCCTGCATATTTGTATATGTTGGATTGAATGAAATGATGCAAAATGCATTAAAACGATTTGTACTGTTTATCATGAAAATCCAGAGCTTTTCCAACGAATTTGTATTTTTACATTCATGATAATGTCACCTTTCACGACCAGCGCATTTCTATCCTATAAATACAATTTACACGCAAATATTCTTTGCATTCAACTATAAAGTGCCTTCCAAACATAGAACTGTTTTTCTCCGTAAAATACTTGAAAATATATTATACTATGTATAATATATTTTAGAATATCGTTAATAATATATCGTTAATAATTTCGACGTATATATTTTTTGTTGTAAAATATACTATTCAATTATTATGTTATTTTAGAGAAAATAGAATCACTTGATATTTGAGAAAATTGACAACGCGAGGCGAGCAAGAGAGGATAAAGATTTAGAGAAAGAGAAGATAGAGATCATTATTTGCATAATAGAAAGAAATGATATATTGAGCAAGGAATCATTCTAGAAACTTCCGGTTCGTGAAGCTGAAATATCGATTTTACTCATTCGTACTTCCATTATTGTGAAACAACTGCAGGATTAAAAACTGCAAAGCTTGTGAAGAATCGATTATTTACGAACGTTCGTGTTTTCAGGGTAATCTAGATAATCGAACTTTCTCACGAATTTGCTACTTCTGTTCGATTTTACATTTTTGGATTGTTCTTATCGGTAAATTTTTTTCATGAATCTTCATAGTGTAGAACGCTGATAGCACCGGCTATGAGATTGTCGAGCAAATCGAACATATCTAACGGTACTGATACAAAGCTTGAATATGCATAGACCGTTCTCCAATATACATTCCCTTGAAATATTACCGGTGAAAACACATGTTGCTCGTTCGATGCTCACGGCGGCTTAATAAATCACGACATCAAATGCATTGTAGCCCCGAACATCTATGTATTTGAATAATTCTTCTTAAAAGAATTATATTAGAAATAGAGGCAACTTAAGCATATTTAATATATACAGCAAATCTTTAATTCATAAAAAATTTCCATATAATAAAAAAAATTCTTATTATTTCTATTATATTCTATTATATACAAAATATAAATCAGAAAATATGTTGACTAACAGAATTATAAAGACGAATTCAAACTTTTCGCGAAAAGACAATTTTCTATTTTTATTCAATACATGTAAAATATGTGTAAAATTAAAATTATTTTATTTTAATATACGTAATTTATATATGTAATTTAATATACTTACTATTTAATTTGCAAGCTAATATTTGTAAAATAAGCTGCAAAATATCTAATTAAAATAATTATATTAGGCTTATATTCAATTGGAATGCGCAAATGTGTGGAATATATTTAATTAAAAAAGCACGTGTCGTTCTAAAGAATCTCAAATCCTGATTTAAAATCTGATAATAAACGTACAGTGTCATATACATCACGCTTCGTGAGAAATCAATAATGAATAGGTAAATTTCGCGTGTCATGCATATAAATGCAGACAATACAAGCTCCCTCCGAAAAAGTGCAATAACATTCAGTAGTCCACTGATGTAATTCGATTGCATTTTAATAGCGATACACGTGCGTAATAATCATGCAGTGCACGGGCGTGAAAGAAATATGCACTTGAGGAAAAAAAAAACAAAATCTCGTTAATTCCCGACATCCTATAAAATGATTGTTATTTACAAAATGTGCGAAATAAAGCACGTTACCATAATGCTGCATTGTTGGAATAATCACTAAATTTTAAGTTAAATATGAGACAAAATTGACTTTTTATACAATGCAATTTAAATTTCAATTCAATTTCAATTTAAATAACTTTCTATAAAGTTGATTAGACATTGATTAATTCATATCCATGTGTAACTGCAAATATGTCGTATATACAGGATATCCGATAATGACCGCATAATCTGTCGTGGGCGAGTAGAACAGATTAAACAGAATCGGAAAATCCTCTATTATCTTATAATTTTTGCAACTTTTTTTAATATTCAATGAATAGGAAATCCAAAATCGACGCATAAGGTAACTTTAAGACAACTTTAAGAGTTCTTTAAGAAACATTTTTAAACGCGTTTATAATGTTAGAAGTAACTATTTGTTATTTTCTTGTTATTTTTTTATATAGAATTTCCCGAAATTCACAAATAAAAATTCACACAGTAACAGAGAGTTTTCCAAATATTAATTAAAAAGGTCATTTGTAAATTTTTACTTTAAGCAACAATTTGTGAAATAATAATGGTTTAAATATGGCCAATAAAAACTGTAGCGTCCGTTCAAATAGTACATTTCGCTAAAACTTGCTGCAAGTTTGATTAAAATTGATGAAGAATAGATAAAATCTTCTCCTTATCAGTTAAGATATATTTAATTTATTAGAAGTTTAATTATCAGAATTCACAGTCGAAATTCCAAGACTGAGATACTTTAAAATATAAAGTATGTCACTATAATAAAAAGATAAATTTTGTTAATCTTTTTGTTACTTCGTTAATTATATACATTTAAAGAATGTCTACACTGAGAGAAAATGTTTGATATTTGTAACTATAATTACATATTACTATAATTATGATTATACTGCGATAATAATAATAACAGTAACTATGTATATCGTTGGCAACCTAAAATGATTATAATTATAGTTATTGTAACTATAAAATAGTTGAAATTACCATAAAAATGATTCAAGTGACTATAATTTTATAGTTATATTTTGGGACAACCATAAAAAATATAATTGTCCCCAAATATAATTATAAAATTATAGTCACTTGAATCATTTTTATGGTAATTTCAATTATTTTATGATTATAATAATAGTCACTTTAGTTGCCAACTATATGCATTTGTTGCTAGAATTATATACATAGTTACTATTGTTATTATTAGCAGTAATAATCACAATTATAATAATATATAATTATTTACAAATACGAAACATTTTTCTCTTAATGTAGAATCAAAAAACAGAAGCAGCTCAATAAAGAGTAGAGCTTTTCTATAACAATATCTTACGCCTATCAATTACCGCATCAGTCTGCGTTCGTTGTTTCGATTTTAGAAAATGCGCTCCGCGGCCGTGTGCATCGCCTTCGTTCTGACATACACAAGCGGGTCGTTTGTCGCGGGTTTGCGATACATCGATCCACAGGCAGGAAGTAACGGTGACATCGGCAACAAACGATTAGACCTGACTGAGCCGTCATGTGACGAGTTGCGTGCCATGTGGAGATATACGAAGAGGCAGATCAGAGCCGCTAAATCCACTAACGGATACCCAATGTACCCATTCAATTCCAATTTATGGCCGCGTACCGCAGTGTTTCCCGATCGCATTAAATTATCCAGAGGATATACGCGAGGTAAGACTCTTTACGTTTTCCAGGAACACGAAGCGTCGACGGAATTTGGTAAAATTTTTCTGAAGATTCGGAATTTCGCCTTTACTGTACATGATATATGAAAAAATAAAAGTAATTTTTTAAACATAAGATGAAAAATTTACAAAGATTTAATAAAATTGGTTGGCTTTTTTTTTGCGCAGATATTGTCGCACCTACACAACTGAAATTACGAGAAGAGTTGGAAGGTAAGCAAATTTTCTGCATAATTTTTCAACTTATATATTATTTAATAAATGTAACATTATAAATTTTATTTTGAGAATAAATACTATTTCTCATCAAATCACTTCGTTAAGGTAGCGAATATTTATCGGACGATTCGATAAGAATACAATTTATCTCTTCACGCTATTGACAGTAACAAAAATTTTTGCACGAATCGATGTATCTTTTTCTCGATATAAATGAATACTGTAATCATCCTGATTCGTAAAATTCGTAACATGAGAGAAAAAACACGTGCGTTTTATCGATTTTATGAATCGATTTCATCGAGTTTTGCATCGTTCACAAGTTGCAATATGAACTTACACAGGCAGATTGTAATACCATCTTGCAAATACATCACACACATATATAGGTCAAGCGCGCCACTTTACTATGTATGCATCGAGCACTTACGTTAACGAGTATACATGGTTCAGGCTAATTATCGGGAGAATGTTGGTTACCTGTAAAGTGCGATAACATCACAAGTTTGAATCGAGCGCTTTGACCGCATCTAAATCCGGTTGCCTGTGCAAAGTGATCGCGCAATTAACGTACATTGCGCTTAAATTATTTAACATCTTCTTTTTGCAATTCTTAATTAAATGAAAATTGGTTAACTCCTTTCACATTCGTGAATTTGAATATCTCAAAAGCAAAGCATTTTTGAGAAAAATGTTTCAAACAAAAATAGACTTCAAAAAGATCTATTTATTGATCACATCCGTTTGACCTTGTCACAAATTCAGGTCAAGATCAAATCGATTTTTTTTAATGGGACACCCTATTTTTTATTTTAGAATAGCTGGTGTCAAGAGTTGTCCAAGAAACTTTTTTTATTCATCACAACACATAATATATGTATATACGAACTCCTTGATCTGAAGTCAGTGGGCATCTATCATGGAACAAGTCGGAATAGATTCCGTTCGAAATTATTCCGTTTTCCCTAGAGAGCACAATAGAAATCTAGATAATTGAACAATTCCGATTGGAATCCATTCTGAATAATTCCAAGTTGATGTCGCCCACGATGTCGAAATACACATAATAGTTCTCGATAACTTTAACCAATTTTAACTCCAATGTTATCCATGTACGATTGTTATTCCGAAAGTATGTGTTGTTAATTTATGATATTTTTAATCGATTTATTCCGAATCAATTTTTTTTCTTGTAGAAATTTATTCTACTCTAATTAATTGATTTAACAAGCTCTCTTTTTCTTTAAAAAAAAAAGAAGTAAAAAGATTCGATTTACCATAGATAATTTTTAATTATATTCATAGAATTTCTTTCAGGAAACATATTTTTTCTTTTCAACAAGATTTGCATTGCAAAAAACTTCACTGAATAAAATTAAAAATGCTTCTATATGTATTTTCGAGCTGAGTTTATGACTAATTCTTTATTTTCATGGCGATATTGATTTTCGCGCAAAGAGAAGGGAATTATTTACATTGTGCAAAATGGTAATTGTAAGAAAAAGAGGATAGATACGCAGAGGAAGTCAAGAATTAATAATTTAAAGGAAGACATGCTGGACGACCGCGTAGTCGGGCCGCCGGAAGTGCACCAATTTATGGAAGGATGGTGCACAAGGCTCCGGCAGGAAGTAGATGGCGAAACGCGATGCGGGGGCCTTCGCGTATGAGGCTCATCGAGGATCTCTCGCGACATTTTGGGACCGTGAGTACGGGACCGTTCAAGCCAAATGTTCAAGAATCTAAATTCCGCGGCGGTACTCCTTCGGTTCCTCAATCCGGCAGATTTGAAACGCTCAAGAATCTCATTCAGGCCGAGAGAGCACGCGAATTACAGGTCAGTCACCAATTCTTTTATTATTAAATGGCTCTTTTAATTAATTTTTTTTAAATAGTCTTTGGACATTTATCAATGTAAAAATTGTATCGTTAATTTATGAATGCAAACTAATTTACTGCAATTTAATTTACTGCACTTCAACCATATTAACATATAACTGTAAAAGTCATAGATTAAAACGGGGCTTTCTCGTTCATGAGACAATTTTGACCAGCGATAATGTTTATGTTTCTAAACGCGCAAATTCAACATTTGAAAGTAATGTTTACTACTTTTAAAAAGGAATCGTGTTCATGAAATGTAAGCACATTACTGCAAAGGAAAATAGTTTATTGCCATAATTGAAGCTTCTGTGACTAAAGTTGAAATTGACGGAACCTATTTATCTGTAGTTTTTAATGATTGAAGTGAATTTATCATGATCAGTTTTTATTTTGAAAGCCTAAGGTCTGTTTCCTGTAGCTGAACTAGTGTATACTTTTGGAATTATTTATGAAATAAAATACATTTATATGTTCGGTGTTTGACGAAAGCGAGAAAGAAAGAAATCTCTCTAGTGCAATCTAGAATAAAAAATAGATCTCTAATTTAGTTATACATATTTCTATACGTATAAATATGTACAGGATGCGGTGCTAGAATCTGGACATGAAAATGTTTTTTTTTTTTTTCGAAAAAGCTTTTTATTTAAATCAATATTCACATACGAAAATGTACTTTTGTACACATATTCAGGGATTCTTTCAAAACCTTCCGACTCAATATAACCCTCCTACACCGCTATTATCTTCTTAATTCGGTCTCTGAATCGTGTGCGCGGCCTTTAATTGCGCGCGGTCTATGGCTGCAAATGCTGTCTTAATAGCGTCCCGGAGGAAAGCCACATTGAGATACCTCGTCTTATTAGTAACCCTTTGTGATCTGAACGGTATTTCCGCACGCGTGTCTATAGTGTATAAAGATCATCTATTCAGAGGTGCCAAAGGATTTACGGGTTAAAGGGTTGGTTTAAGGGTCGCTGTGTCGTGATCCATTGCTAATGCCAACGTTTTGTGAATCTTGCCGTTTATCAGAACAAGGAGTGTTACTGAGTGATACTGAGCTGCTTCTCCGGAGGACTTCTTTTACATAAACTCTGTTAAGAAAAGAAAGGGTGCTTGGGGAGCGACAAGGAAGAGGGGGAAGAACGGTCTCCCATATTTTACTTATGTTAGCCCATGTTCTCTGTTCAAGTTATCTGGATCTATTTTATCAAATAGTCTATTTGATAAAACGACTGCTATAAATACTACGATATCATATTTTCCAAGGAAGTGGAGACTTTAAAGATCCAAAAACATCCAGATAACTTGAATAGAGGCATGGGCTATAACGTAAATATGGCAGACTGCTCTTCCTCCTCTTCCTTCTCTTTCAAACATCCTTTCCTCCTTAACAGAGTTTATATAAAGGGAGTTCTCCGAAGATGTAACTCAGTATCAGTTCGTTCCTCGCTCTATGATGAAGTAAACAGCAAGGTTCACGAAACGTTGGCAATAACAATGGATCATGACGATAATCCGCAAACCTTTTGACACTTCTGAAGAAAACACTCGTGAAAGTCTCAAATATATTATTTAGATTATTTATATATGTTTCAGGAGCAACATATAGCTGAAGAAATAAAAGAGAAAGCCTCTGGTTTTAGAGGCAATAAAGACCTAATAAACGAAGAACAATTATTGAGTAGACAACAATTACGAAAACAATTCTCCAACCCGTTGCCACCCTTAGAAATGACACCAAAAGTCAATTATGATTACAATCAGCGACGTTATAATAATCCTCCTAACATTGGTCAAGCTTGGTCGGTACGTTCTTTTACTTCTACATAAAAATGAGCAAAACAGATTTCTAAGATTCTACTATTGCTTTTTTTAACTTATCTTAAATTTAATGTTTTACCGTAATTTTTATAGTCTCGATTTAATTAAATTTTGTAATAATTTTGATTATAACATATTTATTACAATGTTGAATAATTCTATTTATTATAATTATTTCCTCCAAAATTATTTTCTCCTTCAAATTTTAATATATTTATATGTTTTAGATTGCATAATATTTTATTTCGTGTATTTACGATTTCTATATTTCTTATATCCTTCAAATAAAAATACTGTTATATTTCTTTTTTCGCAGAGGAGCGGCCCTCTCTCACGAGAATATATGTCACCTTAAGGTGCTGCGAATTGCTGTGAGGAAACGGTACAAATTCGAAAAAACTGCCGCATGCATACTGGTGTTTCTGACTGTTTTGCACGACGCAGTTGCAGCCGATTGCAAGTGACAGCGAAGCTGCAAGATAAGTATCGTTACTTTTGCTGCGAACTGCAACAAGAGAAACGACACTCATCTCGAAGATCGCAAGCGTTTTGAAGAATCTGTGGCTTCTGGATCTTTGCGCGAACTTTTGAAAAACCTGTGGCTTCTGGAACTTTTAAATCTTTATGTCAATAGTAAGTGGAAATCAAAAATTTTAATCTAATATTGGTCAATGCCGAAAAACCCTTTTAACATATATGGCGAAAAGAACAGTCTTCTTCCGCATCGAAAGTTTTAATCTTAAATAAATTTCAGAAAAAAAGGAATATATATATATATATATATATGTATATATATATATATACATATATATAAGACCGGCCACATGTTCAAATAAATTTGTCAAGTATACTTGTACAAATCACTTGTGCAAGTTTACTTAAATGTATGTGGTCAGCCAAAGAAATGGATTGAATGGCACCTCTATTGAGTTCAAAGCTCCAAAAAGCTATACTTTTTGAATGCACCGTAATATCGCCTGCATATCCTTGATACGAATAGAATTAAAATGCAAAATTTAATATCAAATGAAATCAATTTGCATACCAGGCGGATTTCATTGATAATGTGCATGCGTTTTTTTTTGGTATATTTGTGCAGTTTCGCAACGACATTAAAACGAGTAAGACATGAAACGGCACATTTTCATGGATTTTAAAATGTTTCGCGTTTTTTAAATTTGTATAAAGCAGAAAAAGATGAATATGTTACAATAGGTTTTTTAAATTTACACACAATAATTATTTGATTCTGAAATAAGCTTAGAAAAAATAAACTTTCTTTTCGCAATATCTTTAAAGATAACAGCACAATAATTTTAGATATGATATAAGATCTAAAATTACAATTTTTCTCTCTTTCTCTTTCTGTCTCTTCTTTCTGCTCTCTTTCTTGAAATTCAACTTGTATATGTTAAAGAGGATAAAAATCTATTCAATCATTTGATATAAAATATCTAAATACGTTTAAGTTTATAGAAAGAAAACCGTTCAACTTGTCTGTCTTACAAAAAAAAAATAGTAACGTTTCGCAATTTATTTGAAATATCAAATCGGATTTCTAAAAAATGTCATGGATACCAGAAAATCACTAGTGAAGTACATTGCGAAAAAAAATTCAAAATATAAATGTAATTCAATACGCAGTTGCATAGACTGAATCACATTTACAGATTGCAAATGCAGAATTTTAATACTATTCCGAAAAACCGAACTTATAAATCATCAGACATTTGATGTTATTAAGTGAAAATCATGCACGTGATTAAAACTTATGGGCTATTACATATTTGAATTTGTTAATATCATTTCTTATAAATTACACACTTACTATTTAAATAATTTGCACATAATTTGCAAATATAGAGTAAAATCATATATTTTATCAATTTTGATTGTTCTAGTTTAATTTTGTAGAATATATATTTTATATTTTTATTAGTTTATTATTGACCAATAGAAATATATTATTTGTATTCAATATTCAATTTAAATTTGACAAAATATTCTCGGGGATGTTTGTATATGAATATTTGCAACTGTGCGAAATAAAATGTCGCATTCCCGCTTCTTCCTAAATATACATGTAAGAACAATACTTGGACAATAAATTAGTAAGACTTATATCTAACAGATTTTGACATTGTACATTAACTTACAATGTAAGAAACTTTAATTATTCTTCGATGATCCAGCAAGAAGTTATTGTGCTGATGTATATAAACGAAAGACAATAATTATTCTTAAGGAAAGGTTTGTGCATATAATACTTCTGTGTTCTTAATACAAATATATAACTATAAATTGTGGTAAAAAAAGAAAAAAACAAAAAAAAAATTATTTCTGATATCTCATAAAACGAAATTACAGACAGAAGCTTTTTGTGAATACAATTGATGCTAGTGGTACGTGCAAGCAATTAACCCTTAAATGTTTTAATGTTCACAAGCATAATGCATGTAAGAACATAATAATGGTAACGTAAATTTATTACACGTCTTTCAATATTTTACATATAAAATACAAAATATTTATTAAATTTAAAATTTTGCCATTTCTAGGCAATACTGTAATAACACAACATTGTAATAATGAATTTTGGTCAAACAATTAAGGGTTAAAGAATGCATCTTAATGACAATAAATATAAAAGTCTCTTGTAATCCTATAAAAATATTGAAATTGTATAGGACGATTATAATTCTTGAATGTGGCTTATTCCGTAGCTGAAGAAATAATCACTTTCAGCTTTTGTAGTTATAAAAGACACAAATGCGAAAAACTGGATATAATTATTATACGTATAATTTGATATTTAAATAACGGTTCTGTGTGTATGACTTCTGATTGGGGAAACTTTATATTTGTATATTTGAATACCACATATTGTATATTTGAATACTACATATCTACATTACCCCCGAAAATTTTCCGGACATGATAACGAAATTTTATATTTGAAGTTTGAAGTCGTTTACCATAATACTGATTGTAAATTAAATTAAAGATAATTTTATTATATTGCAGAACAAATATATAATTTATAAATTATTATTTTTTAAATATAATCAAATATTTACGCACATATATCTACTTTTTACTTAAATCTATCTCGTCTACGCGTGATACAGATTACTAAAGCCATCTATTGGAAAAATAATGGATTTCTTTTTACTACACCTAATATTTAAAATAACGAAAAAACGGCAATGTCCGGAATCTTTCCGGGAATAATGTATGTGCACATATATTATTATCTACACACATGAACACAAATGCGCAAACATATCATATAATAGATACCCCTCTTTGACTTTCACTTTCTCTTAAAATTTTTGATGAATTTTAATAAACATTAATCAACATAAAATGTTAGCACTTTTATTGTTTATAACATATTAAGATGTTATGTGTGAATATTTATAGTTATATTCATTATCGTGGTTGTAATAGACGTATATACAGATGTAATTTATATTTTGTTATATTTCTTAACAGAAATTTCATTATGTTACTGTTATCAGTTCGAGTAACAAAGCGTGTAAGTTGTTACTGCGACTACTGCAAGAGATTAAAATGCTTCTAAAAATAAAATCTCATTAACATTGTTAAATACATATATATTATTATGAAATGATTATTCTATTTCTTATAAAAACTTTTAAAACAGTTGTCAAAATACAAAGTAACATATACATATAATATTTTTGCAAAAAGGTATCCTCTTTTAATTCTGCTATTTTATTTTCCGATTCGGCAAAACGAAGATCTATCATAGATTTATCTTTGATATAATATTTTATGTATATTATACGTATAACTAATATAGTTAGACCAACTATTAAATGAATTAATTTCCACACATTATTGCTTTCAAACAAAATCTTTAGAACTAAAAGTTATACATATGAGGGACACATCAAAGTAAGTTTCTCTACCATAGAAAAATAAAATGAAAGATAGGACAATTATAAAACTTTTTTATTTTATTAACTTGATCTTTAAGTTATTTCTCAACGTTATTGCTATTGATATTTAAATACTTATAACATGACACCAGTTTTTCTATATCAGTATTTAAAAAACTTATCCTTGAATCGGAGCGACTTCAGCCTTGATTTATTTATTGTCGTAAAAATTTTTGCTATCCAAATGTTTCTTAAGCAGGAAATAGATGAAAATTATTCGTGCAAGATCTAGACAATATGATGAATGACATCAAAAATTTGACGTTAATGTGCGCGACCTATCACTTCAAAGCTCATCATGAATTTCTGTGCGACCATTAAGAAACTCTAATCGTCATCGTCGAACTGTTTGCACTGATATTTTTTTCTATATATAGAAATTTTCTACATATAGAAATTATTTGACAATGAATATTTATTGCATTTTTGTTTTATACAAAAATACTAAATTATCGTGTAATTCGTAGTCGGACACATTTTGTATTAGCGCCTTCATGATTTGAATTTGCTCAGTTAACAATGGTTGTAATGAATACGATTCTGAGTGCAAAAATGTTACCAACACACTTCAAAGAAAAAAATCTTCCAATACACAAGCTATTCGTATAACCGGTTTTTTTCCTATGATATAGAAACTTATTTTGAGATTCTCCTCATATTTTTTCATGTTATGTAAATTATTACGACTAAAATATTTCTATTTTTGTTATATACCATAAACAATTTAACTCATTTTTTATTTAACTGTACGAATGTCACGATTATTAAATAAATTACAAATTAATCAATTGACAAACATGTGAGCTTTTAGCTTTCTTGTCGATCGACTGTTCGTCGTAAGAAAGACTTCACACAAGAAAGATTTTTTCATAAATAAGGCTGTTACTTACAATATTATAGATTATTTTAAAATACTGTCGTTAAGGCTGAGGTTCTTAATTGAGACCCAGTGCCTAATATTACAAACTAGAGACTGGTCGAACAATCTTGAGATTAAGATTCAAGTAAGCTGCAAACATTATTAAAGACTAAAGATATTAAACGTATTTATACAAATGTGAGAGATTTAAAATAATTATCAGTATATATCGAATTATCTTCCTTCTATAAGGAAGAGAAAAATTGTTGTATAATGTTATCAAACGTATAATTATCACATTTATCTATTACTATTGTTACTACACATAACTTCTCTAATAACAGATATTAATAATCTATTAGTAGTATTTCATTAAAAAAAACAGTATTAAAGGTATATATAAAAACGTATGCAGCTGCTCGAATACTTTCTCTCTAAACTCATAAAACCTCATGGTGTGCTTACCTATATTTTATTAGATAGTAAACTTGCCAAATATATAAATCGACAATAAATCGTAAGTGATATTTTAAAACAGGAGAGAGAAAGATAACTTTAAATGCGTTGTATTCTGTAATAAAAATGAAAGACTTACATATTGTTTAAGATATATAAGTGTATCACTCCTACACACACGCCCACGAACACTCACACATATGTATGTATATGCATGTATGATGTGTACACATCACATATGTGGGGTGTTTGATAAGTCAGTGACTTTAATAAGAAAAAATGCATTTAGATTGTAAATTTAATGTTATTTTTTACATTTGCCATTCTTTCTAGACATTAAATTTCAAATAGAGATCTATCAAATAGCAAATTTTTAGTAAGAAACAGCGCTCACATCGCATTTGCTACAACGGAAAAAAAAACAAACTTATCTGCTTTGAAACGCTATTAAAAATTAATTATTTGATTTACTTGAAATTTTGTGTGTATATTTATAAAGAATAATGGCAAACGTAAAAAATAATATCAAACTTATGATCGATCTGAACGTCATTTCTTAGTCATTTCAAAGTTACTGACTCATCAAACATTTCACGTAGTTAGCCTGCACATGATCGTGCATCTATTCGATAAATTAATTAGATCATATTTATCTTCGTACTTGATGTAGAAATCTTAATATTATTATGGTAATGAATTATGTCTATTATTAATAATTATAAAAGATTTTAAACGGACAATAATTACTGGTAAAATATGTTTAATATGTTTTAAAAAACTTTAGAGTTAAGGCAAAAAAGGAAAGAAAAAAGTAACAATGAAACCGAATATATTTATAATAAATATATACACTTGCTTATTCTAGTATTTAACATATTTATCGAGCGTATAATATTAATTTTAACTTCAAAATTGAATTTTGCGCACCATTTTTTTTAATAATAGAGCAATATATTATTTATACGCGGGAAAAGATATTTAAAAATAAATAAAAATGTACTGAGAGAGATCTATTATTATACAAATATATATATATACACACACACACATAGTGTCCCATTATACCTTCGCATAGAAATTTTCAAAATATATAAAATATATGAAAAATTGTTTTAAACAAAAATTTTATGAAAAAATTTTGATTTCGAAGGAAATATAACATGGTACCATTGATTTGACTTTAGGTGATGTAGTCAAGGTCAGGACATGGTCATTTTGAATTTTTTAAATAGAACTCTCTATTTTTTATAGCATATTTTCGTAACTTACCTCGACTGCTTTTCAAACACTATAATAGAATATTTTTTCATTAAATACTTTTTGAATTATAAAGTTTGAAATTTTACCGACATTAGCATTATTCAAGACGTCTGACCAATGTACAACGGCTAGAATTTCTTAAATGTGATTCAGAGTCATGACCTTGATTACATTTGTCAAGATTTAGATCATGAAGATTGTTCCTCTTATTTTCATTTTTATGTAAAAGAGTACTATAACTTACTATTATGTCTATATTATATAAAGTTATTATGATAAATTTATATGTTAAGAAAATTTATGTAATATCAATGTAAAAATCTCCTTCAAAGCCGTATGGCAAGAAATAAATGTTTATCTATCTATCAGTGTAAATGAGTCGTGTGAATTTTTACAAATGGACTCAAAACTTTTTTGATTGGTTAACAAATCTCTCTATTATTTTCAACTTATTGCGCATCCGTTAAAGTGAACTTGTCTAATTCCATGGATACTTACAGTGCCATAACATGAGGAGTAGTTATGCACATTGCACGTTTGACCTCTCAGATTGGCAATCTCGGCTGTTCAGCGTGTATTATTAAGGGGAGAAAGAATATTCTAGATAACATATAAGTTTTAATAATGATATCTAATTGTATATAAAATATGTCAATTTTTTATATGATTATGTATAATTATTAATTTTATATAATTAATATATATAATTATATATGAAATATTTTTACCGGGTATCACGATGTCACAAGTAAATTTAATATACTTTTGTGAAGTTCCAAATTTTATATTAGAGATTGTATATAGAATTTGCACAAAACGCCTTATTTTATCTCGCTTTTACAATGAAACGTACTCGTGAGTATATAATATTAAATATTTATTAATTCTTTCCGAATTCTTAAATTATATTTCGTATTAAATATATTAAATCATTAAAAGTTAATGGAAATACTGCGTTATTTTCATGTTTATAAGTACGATAATTGGGGCTCGATTGTGGCTGTTCTTAACACCAAGTAGTAGACATATAAATGTTGTAACCGTGTGTTTCGTACTGATGGAAAATAATGATTTTTAACGTGGAAAGTTATTTCTTGTTAGTTTGCGTAGCATCCATCCGAAGATGCCTATTTTGGTGCTTCATTGAATCTGGAGATTGTTGGCCGTTGCAAAGCTAAAATTAATCGATTAATTAATTAAGGGTTTTTTTTTATATTATATTTTCTGAAAGCAGTGATTTCGGCAATAAGTTAACGACTACGGCAATATAATTTTTTTAAGTCTAATCATGAAATTAATTAAATATGTTCTGAGACAAGAATTTATTCTTCTCATTAAATTTTTTCATTAATTAACATTAATACTGCTTTAACAATAATAAGATTTAATGAATTGAGCATGGATAGCAATTGTTTATAGATAAGTGAATTACATTAAATAAATTAAAATTACAAGTTTTATTAAATAGTCAGTTTCGCGATTTTAAGAAAAAAATATGATTACAAATGAATATATTTTTTTATTTTAATCTTTAGTTCCTTTTAAGAAACTGTTTTCAAGCACTGGACATTCCTTTATTCCAAAACATTAATTAATTAAAATATTTTTTAGATTAATATGTATAATGAACTACATACACAGTCTATTATGCAAAAAATTTTTAGCTTCTACTTGTCTGATAAAATTTTATCAAAAAGATTCATGTTTATTTAAATAATTTATTTTAATAATATAATGGACGTAATTAAAAAAGTGCATATTTAAAAATTCAAGACGAAACGATTGGGTATCCCAATATCAATAAAATTTTGATAGCTTTAATTATCTAAATGTTACTTTAATTATTTAGATAATCCTATTTAATTACTTGACTACATTTGAGTAACTGTCACATTTGAGTAACAGAAAAAAGAAGATTGATATAAATTTTGTATTAATAATATTCAATATTGTAAAATCAAAATAAGATGACAAAATGAATAAAATTTTAATCTCATTGTTATCGGTTCAGTTCGCCTTGAACAGTCAGTACCTGAGAATTTTTGTACTCACATATATAATAAATTATAATGACGTATGTATTTTACTACTTTGAAATATAATCATTTAGCTATTGTTCGATAAATATTATTCTATCCATGTTTTTTTATTTTGTTAAGATACTGTATTTTGTGATAATATAAAGAATATATTTTTGCATGCAAATCTTGATCTTGTGTATTATAAAATTGTGATTAATATTGATTAAGTTATCATTAAAATATTCGATAATTGCATAATATTTGCATTATTTGTAAAAAATTTGGAAAAGGATAACAATTGTTAATTTGTTGCCAAGATGGGCGCTATTATAAGACAGTCCGAAAAATTTGGGATTGGTTTCCTCCTGCGACGGAATTCTTAGTGAATTCCAACGAATCATTTAACTTTCTTTCGCGTTGATAATGTGAAACTTGACGAGAAGCAGAGCACAGCTAGCTCTCCGTGGAGATCATTCTTCTTTCTGTCGGGTACTATCCAATGTCTTACTCGGAAAGATCTGGTCTCTTTGTTGGACTAGTTATTTTCTATTTAACACAGTGACAACGCAGTGTTTCCTCGCGATTTTTTAGAGACTCATTAATTTATCTCTTTGTTGAAAATAAAACGAGAAATAAAGAGAATTTATATACGTACGATTAAATCGTTTTCATTCCATTATATTATTTGAATCATAGATTCTATATTGCAACACATTTAATAGTTGTTAAATAACATTTTTATTATTATATAAAAAATAATAATTATAGAAGACGCGTTGCAGAATTTAAAATTATATATATCGGAATTGATTAGATCGTTTCATTCGTCACATTATTTTGTATTGAAGTTTTGCATGTTGCACATTTCTTTTATATGTTGTAAAATGTATGAATTACATATATATTGTTAATAATTGATATTCTTTTTTTATTGAAATA
>NW_011627071.1:148284-280659 GCF_000204515.1 Acromyrmex echinatior | reverse complement strand
GTAGCAATTGATATTCAACTTTTTCTCATAGCCTATATACAATTTAATTTTTTATATTTAATTTTGGTTAATTTATCATTTCTTAATTTCATCTTGAACACATATTAAATATGACACATTAAAACATATTGATTTTAAAGTAAACAGTATAATAAATTTTTATAGCAATTAATATATCTATTTTTTTATATTTTCATCTTTGTCACGCTATATGCAAATACTGTTATGACTTTACAAATCAAAATATTTCTTTATAACATTTAACGTAATGGTATAACAATTATTTATATTTATATAAAAAAAATCTTTGTATTATTCGCGACACCGATCATTCTGCCCGCAGACACGTTACACACGTTATAAAATAAATTTCCGTTTTCTATTTGATTTTTGAAAAATATTTTCAAACTCAATATAATTATGAAGTTATTTCTAACATTGTTTTATTTAAAAAAAAATTGTTAATTATATAATTCATAATTTTGCAATTTATTTTAATTTTATAATATGAATATCATAAATTATGGAATTCTTATGCACAATGTTTATGTGAAATGGAAATAATTGTAAAGATATAACGAACAAGAAATGACAAAATTGAATCATAGACCCAATAATAACTGTATTTATTGTGACTAGATAATTTTATATGTCTTATTTGTGTCAAATCTTTGTACTAATCGCGCTAATAATATTTTTATCATGTTGACACTCCATTATTATTTTAAATTATACACTTTATCTCTTATCGTTTTGACATACTAAAGATGGCCCAGTTTTAGCCAAAATGTCTATAATTTATTATCTCTATATATATATGTACATTTAAATATAACTACTCGGTAAAAAATTTTTCATGCATGACTATATATATAAATATATACATATATATAAATATATACATATATAAATATGTATAATAACATACATAAACATGCATAAATATTCGTAATGTATAATTATGTATGAAATATGCTCATTCATGTTCCTTCTTTCTTTTGTAAAATTATTTTTTAATGTAAAAATAATAAGTATATAGTAATATGAAAACATAAAAAATAATTAAAGGGATAATTTTTGCATTGTTTGTTTTAGAAAAAAATAAGTTTAGAAAAATGTACTTATACATAACAAAATTGCTTATACATAATTATGCATAATTTTATATATAATTATACATAAGTAATTTTTTTACATTTCTTGAAACTTGATGTTTTCTAAAACAAATAGTGCGAAAATTATCTTTTTAATTATTTCTAATGTTTTCACATTACTGTTATTATTTTCATTATTACACTAAAAAGTAATTTTACAAAAAAAAGGTTGTAAAGACATGTACGGACGTATTTCATATAAAATTATATATGTTTATGAATATTTATACATATTTATATATGTTTATACATATTCATGCATGAAATTTTTAACCAAATACTGCGCGAAAAAAAACCCTGCGTTGTGACTTACAAACTCCTTATCAGTTGCATTTATATCATTGTTATATCACTTATATCTATTTGCAATGTGTATTATTTGAAAATCTTTTTTATAGAAAATTTTTAATGGAAAAAACATTAATATAATTTAAAAAGTTCTTATGTGTTCCGCGACGAGGGAACACTTAACTTATGGGATTTTATGTCACTTATTTTATTTTATTTGTTGTAAATTTATTTTGTCAATCAACCAAATGAATAAGCTACAATCTATTATGTTAAAATTGATGCTGTGTGTGCTCAAGAATTAATTATTTCTAATCATATGTAGTATTGCATTTTATATACTTATTTAAGATAAGATTAGTTAGTCGTTGTAATAACATTATTATATTTTTTTCTTGTAAAGAAAGACAATTTTTTCATTTATACGCATTGAAAAAATATTTTTTAAAATGTACATATTTTTTCTTTGCACCAATTTATAGCATATTTAATCTTGGATGAATATTTGGGAATGGGATTAAGGAAAATAATTTGTTTAATATTTGTTTAATTATAGGTTTCGTTGTATCAAAATATTCTTTATTTTTATATCACATATATTGAATATGTGAATATCCTATACTAATTTAAAAATAAAAAATCTATGAAAATCTTTGTATTTTAAAATATATTTTGTTTATACGAAACTTTATTTTTTTCTTTACTTCTTTATTATTTATTTCATCAATCTTAATTTAAAAACCAATTATTTCAATGATTTTTTTATATCCATTAAGCTTATTTTTATTAAAATGCAGTTTTGTATATAAATATTTTTTCTGATTTATATTATTAATAAAGAAAGGAATTTTTGTTTTATATTATTTTAAATTAAAAAATTTAAACAGATTTATGTTCTTACTTGATTTATTACAATAATATTATATAATTTTATTAATATTATATAATTTATAATACTAACTCATCATTGAATTTTATTTCATTCTCTTTTTTTATATATGTATATACTTGTGTGAATAGCCGGGAAACAATATTATATATATTACAGACATATTTTATAATAATTATATATGATTGTATAGAAAATATATGTCAATTTTTAATATATAATTATATATAAAACATTTTTTTCTGAATACAAACATAAAACTTCAAGCATAATAGCAGATTAAGATACTGATCAAGTCGACAAATAATGATAAACAAATCTAAGATTAAATATCATATTCGTTTGTTTGAAATCCAACAATGAACGAGCCTTTCGTGCCGTTCTTGTGGTTTTATATTCTAAGAGATTCCGTCGTTTTATATTTAGCAGAGATTAGAATCTGGATAAAAGTCAATCGATTCGAGAACAGGGCAGTGCGAACTTTTTCAATGTTAAAATGACAGGATATATCTTCGTTCCCTGCTCGAGTCGCAAAAACATGAAATTGCGAATTACGCGTTATTTATATGAGCCGTCAAATGGCGAACCCCATCACTCGTATGCTAGCCAATGAACGCGATGCTTCCGAATGTGGTATATAAATGTTACGCGTAAAAAATTTCAGTCTTTTTCGGAATTTGGGGCCGTGCGTTTTATGAAAATGGAGAAGCCTGTATCCATTCGGCAAATGCTTTTACTTTATTAGCATGTATTTAGTACATAATTCACGTTACGTATACCGTAGAATTTCAAACATAAAAGAGTGTTTTGAATACTAGAAATTATATTTTTTCCAAAAATTAAAAATCAATTAGAATAAATAAATGAAGGCTATCGAAAAAATTATTACAGATTTTGGGCCGTCATGTCCTCTTTCAGATTTCTCTCTAATATACTTTAATATCACATTGTCCAGTATCAGAGTCGCCAATCCAGTTTCTGTCTGGGCTGTAAGCGGCTCATGAAAATGTGCCTTTACCCCTCGGTGGAAATTGGACTTATTAGACCAGTAATAACTGGTGACAATGCAAGCTGCAGTAGCGCTGCGCTGTTGCATACGTGGTCTGTGAGTTTGTGTCAATAGTGTTGAATCGTGTCAAATTGTGTGTTGATTGGTGTCAATTGTGTTAGCAGTTGAGAGGCTCGTAGTTGCGCCAGGTCGTAACTACGTGAATTTTGTACTGTATCGATCTCCATTGGACTTGGCATTATCTAAAGAAGCGTGAATTTTGGGCGTACGAGCGAGAACAACGTTGCGTTAGCTGCGGTCTGCGCGCGGTTTACGAGTGTCCGCGACGACCCGCGACGACCCGCGACCCGCCCGATGTGATCTGCGAGCGCGACGACTCGAGAAGGCGATTCCGATGGACCGTTGCTGCCTGTTTGCTATCACCGTCACCGACGAGCGGTGTGGCAGAGCGTGTTAATTCGAAATTCGGTCATCATCTGACGACTGAACATCGTGGCGCTCAGCCTCCAGTCCGGTAGCTGTCATCGAGTTGTCATGCTCCCGCATCTGGAAGTCGTACTGATCTAGAAAAACAAGAGCAACGGTGGCATTGTCAATGATGGCGAGCGCCACCGTCGTCGGCAGCAATCCGGAGAATGCCTCTAAGTTCCTGGAGGTCCTTCAGTCGGATCTCAAAGTACTTGCTTCGGAGACCAAGAAGAAGTACCCTCAAATCAAAGAGGTAACCGCGATACCACTTGTTATATCCTAGGCTACGTTCAGAAATACCATCTGACCGTCTCCCTTACCTCTATGTATCAACTTATCCTTATTCATTGAATGTTAAACAAGAATAAAATGACACATAGAAGCATTTGAGTGTTTCTGAACATAGTCCTACATTAGTTGGACCATGGACTGGAAGTTCCCATTTAGGTCTTGATTAAGTTTCTTTTCTCTTTGAAGATTAAACTACGACTCGGAAACAAGTTAGAAATCTATATAACTATATAACTTGCCAGGGCCATGCAAAAGATTTTCGGGGTTCTAGTGCAAAGGTAAGGATAGGGGCCTATATCCTTAAATAAATTTAGTATATGTTACTAAGGAATGAAAATTACTTGTAACGCCATTACTGTTTTTTTTTTGTTAGACTGGCAACAATATTACTTTTTGATTTTGTAACAGTAACATAGTAACTGTAATGAATTTAATAATTATTATTATTGTTACTTTTTATATTTTATATTTATTTTTAATACAATTTCCATGTATTCGATCTTTAATTTTTAATTAGTATTTATAGATTGGTATAGTCCGTTTTTATTTCAAGATAATAATATGGCCGATAATATATGTAGTCAATTCTTATATTTTTAGATATTTTTAGAGACAGTTTTAAGGATAATCTCACAAAGTATAAGATAAAAATTCCAAACTTTATTATTATGAAGAATTAGATCTCTTATAATAAAAGTAAAGTAATAAGGTCAGTGCAGATATTTCTGATACTGTTATCATTAAATTTTTTTCCTTTTTATCAAGATCTTTTGTTTATTTATTTCCTTTATCAACGTTTTACTTATGATGAAAGTATTTAATCCGGTTATTTACTTGTTTTGTAAAATACTTTATTAGAAAATATATTGAATTTGCAAAATCGTATCTGCAAACACCTTCAAAAAGATCATGCATTATACCGCAAGTTATATTAATCGAACAATTGAAATAAGAGATTTCATTGAATATACATTTCATTCTGAAGCGTCGAATAATTTTGAGTAGTACGTAATAAATCTTCTGAAGTTGCGAAATGTGTATTTGATTTATTAAAACGACAACATTTAATTTGTCGCATTTATGTTATGTGATGTGACATATCACATTATATAATCTAAATAAATCATTTATTATTATTTATACACTGCCTGAAAAATGCGTATGTTCCTACATATCGGTTATTGCGAAGAATATTACCAAACCCTTGGTCGTCTAAAGGCTTAGGACGCTCGCACAGAATGTTAGAGATCCAGGTTTAATTCCCGACCGAGGTAATATTTTTCGCAATAAATTTATTTTAGATTTTCAGTACATTAAGATTTTATTTTAAATGATACCAATTAAGCATCAAATTATTAAGTTGGTTATCAATTTAATTTGTGATATTACTATATTTACTTAATTTAATTTGTGATATTATACTATAGTAGTTTAGTTGCATTTCTAAGGCTAAAAAATCCATTCGACGCGCAATTAAAGGACTACAAATGTGATATATAAATTCACAGGAAATTATTTAAAGCAGTGAGATTCAATTTCGACCATTATTTTTTTATTTATTGTGTATTTTATTTACGTTATCCAGTCCTAAATAATCAATTATTATTATTTTTCTAATTGTACTAATTATTTCGATATAATAACGTAACAATAAATATGCCAATGGAGGGAGTCAGTCCCCGATGAATTTGACTTTGGCGTATGTTATCAAGGTCATGACCTGAGTGACTTCCAACACCTATCGCTCGTTATTCATTAAAAAGTTATGCACAAAAAGTTTCAAAAATAACATATTATTTCTGCTATATATAATTAAAATAACATTATTTCTGCTACATACAATGAAAATAACATATTATTTCTACTTCATACAATAAGAATTGTTCCCCACTCTTCTTTACGTGACTTTGTAAAGCAAGGTTTTTCCCCCTTGCCTAGGAGCATCCAACACGCGAAACGAATTAGAAACCCGATGATAGGATAAGTCACATAAATAATCATTATATATCATAACAATACTGTTAGAAATGTAACTACGAGCTTCCTTTACATGTAAATGAAGCTCATAATTATGAACGAAATTAAAAGTAATGAATGATTTAATTGAAAATTAAATTACAGTAGTTATTTAAATATAATGAACGTGTACATTAAATTTTATAAATTTTTATAAGAAATATTTCATGTACACGCAAATATATACTTTTCAGTTATAAATACATTAAATTTAACATAATGTCATGAAATTAAATTCAAATTGTGTAATTTAAAGGTATATTATATTTCATGAAATTTTTAACAGTGAATATTACCTGTAAAGTTTCAGCTCAGAGGAATGTCTCATTTGGGACAATACATCCTCGCTTTTTAAATTTATAGCGACTATATTATAATATGTATTTGTTACAGTCATGTGAGGAAGGAATCGCAAAATTAAGAACAGCCTCAAATAACCCAGGGACACCAATATACTATATTGTAAATCAAATACTTTATCCTATAGTTCAAGGTTGTGAGAGTAAGGACATAAAAATCATCAAGGTATTAAAAACAATGTTTACACATTATCTTTAGTAAAAAAATCTTGTAATGTGTGTTATATAAATCTTTATGGTATTTTCTAGTTTTGCCTAAGCATGATGCAAAGGTTAATAACGCAACAAGCAGTAGATCAGAAAGGTGCCCGATATATTACAGATGCTTTGTGGTTGTTAATGGAATCAGGTACAGAAGAAGTTAAAGTTTTGCAAACTGTAACATTATTACTTACAAGTAATGCCGTGGTACATGGAGATACTCTGGCAAGAGTAAGAATCCATTTATATATAAATTTTATTTTTTATCACTTTTTTCAATAATATTTTTATTATACTTTACTCAAAATTACATCTTTCCAGAATTTGGTGCTTTGTTTTCGGTTACATTTCACAAAAGATTGTACAACGATAAATACAGCCGGTGCTACTGTAAGACAACTAGTGTCTTTGGTATTTGAAAGAGTAATTGCCGAAAATGAGCAAAGTTCTGATCAGCCAGAATCTGATGAAGTAAATTTAGAGGAATTGAAAATTCCAACGAATCAAGCGCCTAAAGGTCTTGGTCCTTGCGCTGCAGATGCATATTTAATGTTTCAGGTGTTTTGTTTTTTACTATAATATTTGTATAATTATGTAACTTTATAAGATATAATTATAATTTACTTCTTTGTGTAAATTGTATATATTTGTGTACATTATTTACATTTGGTTTTAGGATCTAGTACAATTGGTGAATGCTGATCAACCATATTGGCTAATAGGCATCACTGAAATGACAAGAACTTTTGGTTTGGAATTGCTAGAGTCGGTTTTAACAAATTTTTCATCAGTTTTCTTTAAAGTAAATGAGAAAATTTTTAAGAATAGAAAAATTATATTTTAACAGGATCTTTTTATTTTATTTATTTATTATATATAAGAATTATATCTTATAAAAATATAATTTTTTAGCATTTAGAATTTAGCTTCTTATTGAAGGAGAGAGTATGTGCACTTGTGATAAAATTGTTTTCGCCTAACATCAAGTATCGTAATTCAGTACCAGCGTCTTTGCAACAAGCTACACCTTTAGATAAACCTTATTTTCCTATTAGTATGAGGCTATTGCGAGTTGTGTCGATTTTAATACAGAAATACCATTCTTTATTGGTAAATATATCGGAATTTGTACATGTGTGATAATGATTTATATGAATTTATCAGCATAAGTGACACTCTGTTATTTTAGGTAACAGAATGTGAAATATTTTTATCCTTAATTGTAAAGTTTCTGGATCCTGACAAACCTACGTGGCAAAGAGCTTTAGCATTGGAAGTTTTGCACAAAATGACAGTTCAAGCAGATTTGCTGACAAATTTCTGCGAATGTTACGATTTGAAACCACATGCTACAAATATTTTTCAAGATATTGTTAATAGCTTAGGTGCATATGTACATAGCCTTTTTGTAAATCCACACATGATGAGTCAGACAGGTACAAATATATTACATTACGTCTTGAATGATTATAAAATTAATGTGTTATCTGTTGTACTTTTAATAGGTTTTTGTTTCAAATTTATGGCAAAGTACATTTTTATTATCATATTCAAAATGTGTATATATTTTTCTGGGATGCATACAATTCTTTGTTTGTAACAGGCCTGGCGTATCGCCTCAACCCGGTTTTTATTCACGCGGTATTTGGTTACCAGTAGTAGCAACATTTACAAGCGGACAAGCTAAGCCAACTTAGTAAGCATTATAATGTTAATCATATCAATGTTAGGTTCACTACGGATTATCGTGATAGAAAAATACAAAGTTTAATAAATTTTGTAACTATTTAATTGATTTAAAGATTTCTTTTTTGAAAATGTAACTCTTACATTTTAAATATAATATATGCAAATTAATCAGATAATATAATAAATTTTAATTAAATATGAAAAAATTATTAATCTATGTTCATGATTATTTTATATTGTAACAATATGGAATCATTTGTGATATTGAATACAAACCTATATTACAAATAATCGTAATTAGTATTCGCTATTAAAGAAATGATAGAATAAACATTTTAAAATATTAAAAAATATTAATTTTCTTTAAAATAATGTTATTTGTCAAATACTATTACATGAGAAAAGAATTGTCTATATTTTTAAATTGGCGGATCACAACCTTTGTACAAGCCAAGCATAACTTTTTTAAAATAATAAATTTAAATATTAAATAATTTTTTAAATTATTTGTCTTATTTCTCCAAAAAGAGTATAAGTGAAAAATAAGAGTATACTGTTTTCCGATCTCGAAAAGAATATGTATTCTTAAAAGAGTATGATTGGTAATAACTAATAGTGACTTTATATTTTTTTTTCATGATAATGGCATTAAAGATTGATGATAACAAATGATTATTCCAGTTTGGAAATGTTGGACAAGGTCGAACCGCCACAAATACCGATCGGTTATGGTATCAGCATAGCTTATGCATGTTTATTAGACATCATAAGATCGATCGCATTGGCTATAAATGGATTAAAAGACGATAATAACGAAAATCAGATCTATCAGCCGAGTGAATCCGAACAAAAGCTTCATGTACAATTACTGAACTCTAGTTGGTGCGGTTTATTGGCAGCTCTCAGCCCGTTAATAGATGCCAGGTTAATAGATGCCAGCAGTCATAAATTATTATTGTATGTAATAGACAAAAAATATGGAGTGAATACAAACGTATCTGTGAATTTGCAGCACGGACGAATCGGCAACAGAAAATGTTTTAAAAGCAATTCAAACTTTCGCATCTCTTTGCGGTCAATTAGATTTGCAAGCGCCACGCGATGCTTTTATTACTGCAATATGTAAAGCATCTCTACCACCTAATTATGCCTTGACTGTACTGTATAATGCACCTCAAGGCATACCAATCGCGAGACAGCAAGATTCCACTCAATACAACTTGACAATAGGCGAGCCTGATTATAGGCAACAAGTAGTAGCCGTTGGTACGCCACTACCAACGGCATCTTTACCAATTGGTAAGACAGTAATTCACTCATAATTAATTACATACATCTTACTATTATGTGATTAATCTTTTATCATATTAATTATATCCAGGTGCTCATCAAGGTCCCGTCATGTTGACTGCGAAAAATTTGCAATGCATGCGAGCATTATTATCATTAGCCCATTGTCACGGTAGTATACTTGGTAGCGCATGGCATTTGGTACTTACTACTCTTCAACATCTTGTTTGGATACTTGGTTTAAAACCTTCTACTGGCGGATCATTGAAAGCTGGAAGAACCGCAGCTGATCCAAACGCCGTTTTAACAAACGCGGTTATGGCAGATCTACCTGTACTCAGCGCTATGCTTAGTAGATTATTCGAGAGCAGTCAGCACCTTGATGACGTTGCCTTGCATCATTTGATAGACGCTCTGTGTAAACTGAGCCATGAGGCTATGGAACTGGCATATTCTAATCGTGAACCTTCCCTATTTGCGGTTGCTAAACTTCTAGAAACAGGCTTAGTAAACTTATCCCGTGTGGAAGTGCTTTGGAGACCATTAACAAATCATTTATTGGAAGTATGTCAGCATCCGCATATTCGTATGAGAGAATGGGGCGTGGAAGCAATTACGTATCTTGTCAAAATGGCTCTTCAGCATAAATACCCGCAACCGCTTCGCGATAATCAGAAGTTACAAACATTACTGTTAGGACCATTGTCCGAGTTATCATCCGTACGTCATGGAGACGTTAGACAGCGACAGTTAGAATGCGTTTTGCAAGTACTTCATGGTGCTGGGGAGACATTATACCATGGTTGGCCCTTAGTCCTCGGTATTATAGGAGCAGTTTCCGATCATCATGGGGAAGCTTTAGTGCGTATAGCTTTTCAATGTTTACAGTTGGTTGTAACCGATTTTTTACCGGTTATGCCTTGGCGATGTCTTCCACTATGCGTCGATACAGCCGCTAAATTTGGATCGCAGACACAAGAATTAAATATTTCGCTCACAGCTGTCGGTCTAATGTGGAATATAAGTGACTATTTCTATCAGAACCAAGAGAAATTGTGTATTTGCTTGCGTGGAGATTCGTCATCGGTATTTCCCGATTTTCCTGGTACGACAAACATGCCATCATTTGATAAACTCTGGATGTGTCTCTATGCAAGATTAGGAGATTTATGCGTCGATTCGCGACCCGCTGTACGCAAATCAGCGAGTCAAACCCTATTCTCAACTATATCTGCACACGGTAGCCTTCTGCATCAACCTACGTGGCAAGCTGTGCTCTGGCAAGTATTATTTCCACTATTAGATAAAGTAAGAAGCTTATCAAATTCAGCTAGCAGCGAAAAAGTCGATACCAGTGGAAACATACTTATTCATCACAGTAGAAATACAGCACAAAAGCAATGGGCGGAAACGCAGGTTTTAACGTTAAGCGGTGTAGCTAGAGTATTTAATACGAAACGTCAACTGTTGCAAATGTTAGGAGACTTTCCAAGAGCATGGTCATTGCTCCTCGAATTTATCGAAAATTCTGCGCTTAGTAAAAACAATGAGGTATCATTAGCGGCACTGAAATCATTTCAAGAGATTCTCTTTCAACCGAAGGGAAGCGATAACACTGAAGTGATCCAGTCAAACGATTCGGAAGGCTTATGGACAGTGACGTGGCGCGTATGGCTCAATATTGGAATGGAGAGTACTGCACCACCACAAGAAGGTGACACTGATCCTTACGTGCCATCCCAGGCATTCCTAACTGCGCTCATGCATATATTCCCAGGCGTTTTTCAGCACATTAGAAACAAGTTTATTGGTCCTGATCTGCAAAAATTATGTATTGTCCTGAAGAATGCAGTGGCTGTTCCAGTACATGGCGAA
Source organism: Acromyrmex echinatior (assembly GCF_000204515.1). Next base: position 269,130 of record NW_011627071.1, on the reverse strand, counting down.
TCAACGCCGTACATCTTGCCATCAATGCCCGATGTAGTTCTCACTCATTTACAAGACGAAGTGTTACATTCTATGGAGCTTCTGCAAAAAGAAGCGTTAAACGGTCCTGACAATTTACGCACGATGATTGTACTGATATTTCTTCAGTTGCTAAGCTTCTCGAAGCTGGCGTGCGAAGCCCCAACATATGGTAAAATACCCACAAAACACATATCTCAGGTAAGAGGTGTGTCCGCTGATTGGATCACGATGAATTACGTTCCATTTGGCGAGAAAGCTCTGTCGATGGTAGTGAATTTATACCAGAAGACTGCGCATGAAATGGCCGTAATCGATGGTCAAGTGTTGAAATACATTATAGAAGCATTACACGTACCTTTAGCCATGAAATACGCATGCCCATCCGCGACCACATGGAAACTGGCCGTGACTAGTCTCTTAGCCGTCTTGCACACTGGACTGCCGCTTGCCAGAAAATATTCCGAGCAATTTCAGAGCATGTGGCTTGAGCTCGCGAGCACTCTGGACGATTTCTTGTTTCCTAAAAGGTAAATTGTTGTCTCTGATAAGTCAACAGCGGATTCTTTATTTTATTATTTCGACAACATAAGAAATGAATTTGGTCGGTCAATTTCAGTGTACTGAATGTAGAACGAGGAGTGGAAGAGATTCAGGCTGATGAGGCGGTAGATTGTCAGGTTATGGAGTTGTTGAGAGACGAAGTATTACCGCATTCTCAGCATATACCTCATCAATTTATACTAAGAGTCGTTATGTTATTAAATAAAGGTTCTATACATTCGGCCACTACAGCAAATATCGGTACATATAATATCTAAACTTTTTACAAAAACTCTTCTTGTATTAAATATTTCTTCAAGAGAGGCTATTATCTTTTTTTTTCCATAGAAAATGGAGCAGAAACAAAGTTACGGGAAGAATTCGCGAAAACTTGCTTTGAGACTTTGTTGCAATTTTCTCTGTTAGATGGATTGGACAATGATACGGAAAATAGTCCTAAAAAGAGTTCGGAAAGTGACGAAGGTGGAATTGCTGGACGTTTGGCAGTTACAGCTCTTCTGCATAGATTTCAAGAAGTTCTACGACGTTATATTGAGAGCGAGAGACGGAATGGAAAGTGCCCCTTACCTAGGTAATAGTGTCGATGCCTTTTAACAAATTGTAAATAATTTAATGTTATTTCAGTGGATCTTTCACTTCGATAAATATTTTATCCGAAATGCACGTTTTATTTTAAGTACTTATTATAGAGAACTTTTCTAGGTACAGGTTGTCGGAAATATCATTTGTTCTGAAAGCCGTTGCCACTCTCGTAATATCGCTCAAAAAAGCACCTCCCAATAAAGGTACATTTTTATTTCATATTTATTTTATATAAGATAATATCGCATTTATAGATATTTAACGTATTATTAAATCATTGTTTACACTTCAGTTGAAAGATCAGTATGGGAGCAGCTGATTGGATTATATCCATGCTTAGTAGAATGCACGATTGCGACTACTTCTGGTCAAGTATCTAGGTCCTTGCGAGAGGCTCTGTTACAATATCACGATTTATTACGGGCACCGATTCATAGTACGCCAACCCCTAATGGCGTTTGACCAATACATTCTTTTCTTTTCACTACGGATTTGCACTAAAAGTTGAAGTATAGGATGAATAATTTTTTTGTGTAACGTTCTGATGCGTATAAAATAAATGTGAGAGTAACGATTTCCTGATTAATACAAGGTATGTTCGGAGAGATACTATTAGCGCTATTCGTGTCATTCCATCCTTGTTTTATGTCTAATAAACAATGAAGGTAGAATGATACTGACAGCACTAATAGCGTCTCTAAATACATTATATTTATAGAAGGATAATAAGTTTGCCACATAATTATGCTCTATTGTAGAAATATCATGTTAAATCCTTTGTTATTAGTGTGATTTTAGTAGTCGCGTACAATCTTTCTCTCTCTCTCTCTCTCTCTCTCTCCTCCCTCCCTCATCTTTTCCTCTCTCTCCCTCCCTCCCCTCTCTCTCCCTCTCTCCCTCGCCTCCTCTTCTCTCTCACACTCTCTCATCTAGAGATATACACATTATTTTTACGACGTTGAAGTACAAAAATCAAAATAGAGATTTTAGATTGACGCGGTCTCATCATGAGAATTTTATATAAATTTGTATAATTTGTATTGTTTCTGACTTCGTGATTATAGGAAGAATCAAGAAGAATAACAAAGAAAAATCTTTTTATAAGATTTATCTAATAGACAGCACAATAGCGATGTGAGAAATTTTTGATTGTTGCGTTTTGATTGTTATTTTGATTTATTTAAACTCGAGATAGTTATAAAGTAAAAACAAATTAGAAATTGAAATATTTCCTGTTTGAGATCATGTGAAAGAGGATTTATTAATTAATATACATTATCCAGAGAGTGTAGAAATTGTGTTCTAATAGCGTAATTGTAGTTTGTTATTATTGTTCCGAGTATATAGGAGGAACGCTGTATATACATATATGCAGGGAATGTATAAGACAGCTTTTTTAATTGTAAATATTAATATAAGTATGTATACTAACATGCAGATGCGAGACGATTTTATTAACATAGAACTTTATCATTTACTATTCTTATAAATTGCGTGGCATCGTAATTATATTATCAAAATGTAAATAAATCTATACAGATTAAATACAATTCTCTCTCTCTCTGAGCAATTGTTATTTATATTTTTCCATTTCAGATTCCACAATACGCTTGAATCATAAATGTCGCTAGAATCATAAATGTTTCTATACATATATGTATATATTTATGTATGAGCAATTCTTTTACATTTTTTCAAACTTGATTTTTTTCTAAAAAAGACAACAGCGAAAATTATTTTTTTAACTATTTTTTATGTTTCTCATTATTATTTTTAATATATTATTTTTAATATACTAAAAAGTTTTTGTAAAAGTAATTTTACAAAAGAAAGAAAGATGTATGAATATTGAACATATTGGACATATTTAATATATAATTATATACGTTTACGGGGAGAAGGATATTTACGTATGTTTACATATACGTATAAATACATCTAATATATACATATTTATAAATATTGTATATTCATGTATGAAAAATTTGAAATACTGACATTTTAAAAAATTTATTTGAAAAGAACATAAATATCATGATGCCAAAATTGAATTTTTGAACAAAATTAATTTTATAATCATTAATAATATTTTTATTTCATGTGAAATATATAATATATTAAAAATTTTTCAATTTCATGTCACATCACGCTGTCGTCCTTGGTGTATATATTCGTATTTGCATGTAACTTCACCAGCAAGTGTCATGAAATACGTAATATTCCGCATTGTATAAGCCTCTCTCATAGCTCCATGTATTCCGCAATTTCCAATTTTATGTATATGATCACTTTGCAATTGTAATCGCCATTCTCCTTAGATTATTTCTTCTATTCCGTTGATCTATCTATTAATTGAGGAGAACAATATTTTTACTCCTGCGGTACTCGCTCATCGATTATCTTCCGTTTTCAAAAAATTGTGCAAATACAATACTGCTAGCACAAGTTTATTACTATCACGATATCAGGATTAGCATGATTGGTCTTCGGAATATTCTCCATCTAGCTGTAAAAATTCCAAAGTATTTTTTATTGTTCTTCTGGTGACAAATGATAATTCAAAATACGTTTTAAGTCATCTAAAACCTGCCCATGATAAGGTGATAAGGTCACATTAACAGACATTTGAAAGGCTTCGTCGCTAGCAAAATATAGGAAGGTATTTTCTGATCATTTTCTGGGCGACGAACTTGTCTCTCTTGGTAAATTCAATATATCTCCGTACACTGCTTTTCCGAAGGTCAATTTCGACAAAATTTTTCTATTATTATCGTTACCATATGCATCTACAGCGAACAGCGTAAATTTATACCTGGCATCAATACGAAGCTAAATGTCTTCTTAGAATTGAAATATACAGATTCAGAGTTCAGAAATGCCTGAATCGTTATGTGCTTACTATCAATCGCTCTAATACAATTTAGCAAATTATACAATCTTAAAAAATCTAAACAGATCTCTTTCCATTCAATTTTTTTCGGACGTTTCATATAGATTGGCATTAAAACATTTTCTTTAACAATCATATGAACAGTGGCCTCTGTAAGCTAGAGCCATAGACAGCATTTTGGTCTCCGATTGCCAAATATCTGTAACAAATTAATACATTATATTAATTATTAGCTTATTGTTGAAATATAATTAAATGATAAATAATTAAATAAATTAAATTTAATAATTGAAACGGAAATATATCTCAATGTTATTGTGGAGATACTATTTTGGATATGTCAATGATCTTATACTTCTTTTTTTCAAATACAGTCCCATCAGTCAAAACAGTTCATAAAATGAAGAAATATCCATTTTTGTGTATCGGAAGAAGAGATTCAGATCTTTTTTTAATTCCGAAAATAGAGTTGAGAAGTCGCCATACTCTGGATGTTTCTCCTCTATGGGAGAACGTACCCCTCATTGTCGGTTTCTCTAACGCTTGCTCTTTTTGCCTTCCATACAATGTACAATTCTAGCTACTTGCATTGTACAGATAAGTATCAATTGATCTTCCATCTTACCCAAATATAATTTGCGTGAAAATGTAGCATATAGAAATGTATGCATATAGAAATGCATATAAATATGTTTCAGAAGTATTTTCTCTGTAATATTTTAATTTAAAAAAATGTTACAACACTATAAAACATATTTACCAAATTTGCTGACGAAAATTTGAAAAAGTATTCAATCAAAAGCGATTTTGAACGTTTTGATATAATATCGCAATTTGTTAACTTTAGACGTTCGAAGCAGATGGAAGTGTAGATTACAATCTATCTGATTGGTTGGCCTTTATTTCTTTCGCGGCGTTGTGTAATGAAGGTAATAATTTATTATTGCTTATTTCTATATTACTCCTACCGCTATTCCCGAGAAAAAAATGATCCATATATAATTATATAAAATTATATAAAACTATATATAATTATATAAAAAAAAATTGACATATTTTATACAATTATTATATATAAAATATGTTCATATATATAACAATTCATATATATAAATATGTTTATATATATAATTTTTCCCAGGTTCTTATCGATGTTGCCTTTCATTGTGTTTAAGGTTTTGCATATATTGCTTTAGTCGCATTAAATAAAGAAATATCGACTAATTAAGCACATTTAGGACCTAAGCATAAAGATGACCGTAATTGAGTTGTGGAACATAAATCGTAGTTATAGGTTGACCAAAACGTTGTGCATTGACCTACGACTACGATTCACATTTCACAACTCAATTATGATGTCATCGTTATGCTGCTAAGCCCTAAGTCTGTTCTTTCTTATACTATTATGATAGAACATTATTACTTGCGAATTCAGATTCAATAGTGGTTCAAAAACTTTAAGAAATTATTTTTCTTTTCAAGACAACATTATAAAGTTAAAATTTGTAATTCTGTGTTATTAATACAAATCATTCGCAAATAGCGAAGATTTAATCATAAAGATTTTAAATATATCTACGGATACTATGTCGTTGTATTTGTCACTTACAATAATTCATGATTATAATGTTACATAGAAGAAGCATAGTTCCGCATTATATTAATCGAAAATTAATAATATTAATAAAATAATAATAATAATAATAATAATAATAATGAAATTTATTACAATCTTCGAAAAGAAAGATGTAGCCACACTTTGTTCGCTAATTACGGCATTAAATTGATGCTAAAATATAGGTGTAAAAATAAATGCGAACGTGCATACGGCTATTAGATATAAATTTGATGAATGATATCAGGTATTGCTATCATGTGAGAGCTGGTTATACCGATATCATTTAGCACTAACTATAACAATTAACTTAATTATCACTCACTATGAATGTTATGAGCACGCGATAGTCTGGCAATAAATTCGGCAACTATCTATAAAGAAATCACGTGTAACTTAGGTCCTTAAAACTATCTTCAAAGAGAGGAGAATACTTGGTATCTTGTACACAAACAGGATATTATTTTAGAATATAAATTAATCCAATAAATTAAGTTTTAAATAGCTTGAATGCAATGATGATGCAATCGAATATTCATTCCGATATATTGCATTTAATCCTAAGATGAATTCGACAATTCAGCCAGAATGTCGTGGATGTTGCGATTTTCTGTGTCACCTATTCTGCGGCAGTTATGATAGTTACACGATGACAAATAAATAATTTATGTACAAAGCCAGCGAAGCTTTTTATCGACTGGGTGAAAAGAGGGGAACCGAGGGCAGTGTCGGGTGTGTTCATTTCCGGCGTTTATTTAATTGCTGGCTCTCCGCTTCGCGTCAAATCGTGTTTTGAATGAAGAACACTATATATCGACGACTTATCGCAGCCATGAGTGTTCTTTTACAGTAACCGTTAGCACAATATCCTATATATAAAAAAAAACGAATATTAAGAGAAATTAGCAAAATTAAAAATCGATATAGGAAACATTTGAATTATTTCCCATCCCATTTTTATTTCCAAGTAACTTTACTTTGCTTTCATAAGCGAATAAAAAAAATAATTTTTAAAATTTTCATTTAAAAATTTGTTTAAGTCACTCCCCCGATTTTAAAGATTAGAATTCATTATTTTAAATCCTTATTAATGCTTTGCAATTGACCAATTAATTACAAAATGATAGCAAACAATTGTATTATTGATTTAGGCGGGCTTGTGCCTATCGAAGCGAGATTATAAGGGCGTTAGCTCGACTGGTGGTTGACCCATCTTTGTCCGTAGAGCCGCGACATCATCCTCTATCTTAATTAACAATTTGTATTTCTGCAAGAAAGAGATAGTTGTATTAAATAAAATATATTTTAAATAAACTTCCTCCCCAATTTATGTATACTTACTGTCCTATTATCGCCTGTTGTAGTCATCCAGGCATAAACCATGTATCCAGGTATGCATAGCATGGAAGATAACGCTGTAAACCAGCCTAACACATGCGACCACCACGGGTACTCATAATCTAGATATTTTATAGGTGTCCACTGAACTAGATTGAAGACAAATACGCCCTAAATTCAAATTAAATGACGAATATTATATATGTATATAATTTTATATTGTTTCTGAATTATAAGTATTTAAAGTTTGCACATTAATCAAGATAATCAAGGCGAAAGCAGTCGGTCAAATGATTCAAATCATTTGATCCTTCTCAGATATACACAATAAATAAACTTATTGTACTTACAACGCAAATCATCGGCGTAGTCACTACCCAGCAAAATTTCCACCACATAAGGGGATAATATCCGATCATATCGCGAAGGGCGTCATAAAATCGATTTACGCCAAACGCCCAACTGATTGATATGCACTCGAAAAATATAAGAAAGAGTAAGCAGAAACCGGAGACAGCGTACGAATCAAGGATTTGGAAAACGTACATGCCACCTTCAGAAATACATGACAATCCGATGAGATAAGACAAGGCGCACACGATGGCGATAAACAACTCTTTGCGACGTCGTAACAGCTGCGGCCATTCGTCTACCTGAAAAAAAAATCGAACAATCTTAAAATTGCACACACACACACACACACACACACACACACACACACAGAACCGAAAATTAAGTTAAATATTTTAAATCTTAAACGATATAATCTAAGAAAAAAAGCAAATCTATTCAAATTCCTTAATTTCTTCTATTAATATTGATTTTTTTTTATTTCTTATATTTAAAAATATAAGTTTTTGAAATTTGATGACTTTATTAAGTGATACAAATAAGAAAATGTAAATATGAAAAACAAAATTGTCGTGCTTTTCAAGAGAATACCATAGCCGTAACGAAGCCTTCCATTGTGCAGAATTGGGAGTCAAGTCCAATGAGCAGCAGCATAAAGAAAAATAGGCATGACCAAAGGGGAGCACCCGGCAGTTGAAGAACAGCCGATGGATAAGCCAAGAAGGCCAATCCCGGTCCAGAAGCAGCTACTTCGGCGACCGGTTTCTGCTGTTCGTGCGCCATAAAACCAACTACCGAGAATATCACAAAACCCGCGAACATGCTAGTGGATGAGTTAACCGAGCAAACGATTAGAGCGTCCTTGTAAACGTTGTTGGTGAATTTGTTGTAACTACCGAGAGCCACCAGGGTGCCGAGTCCGAGACCGTACGAAAAAAAGATTTGTGTCACTGCATCGATCCATACCTACGAATTTTATTTTGTATGAATACATCACAAAAACAGAATCTGGAATATTCTTAAAGAATGTCCTTAAATTACTTTATTTCAAACGATATTATCAGAATGCTATTAAAAGATACCTTTTTTTATAGAACATATTTTCAATACCCTGATAAACTTTCTTAATTTAATACTGCCCGTATGCTATATTTGAATTACAATTAATTGTAACTCAAGAGGGAATTGAATACCGATATAATACTGATCCAGTACCAACTACGCTACTATATATATAAAATAATTTATAGAAAAACAAAGTAGCTTCAAAAATTAATAAAAGAAAATAAATAATTACCTCAGATTCCCGTAGCTTGGACAAGTTTGGACTAATATAAAATCGAATGCCTTCCATAGCACCGGGTAGTGTAATACCACGAATCAGAAGAACAGTGAGTAATACGTATGGAAAGAGGGATGTGAAATAAACAACTTTGCCAGTCCACTTGACACCTTTCCAGATGCAAAAATAGCAAATTATCCACACCAATAACAATGTACCTGCCAATTCCCATCGAATATTGCCCATAGACTCAATACCATCACTGATTTGCAAGGCTCGACGTCTGAAAAATTAGAGAAGAAAATACAATTACGAATTATTAAAACTAAATAATGCACAGATAGTAATACTTTAAAAGTATTCTTTAAAAATATAGTATTACTCTACTTGATATAAGCCCGCGTTGATAGAAATGCGTAAATTACGTGCTTCACTTTAGATAGCAAGCATACTTCATTTTTACGTCAAAATACTAAGCATGTTCGTACTAATATATACAAAATTCTTCCCAATGTAATCATGATGATTATCTAAGTAATTACTAATAAGTATCATCATCATAATATCGATTTAAGATCATTATCTTTCTATTGTTCTATATCAATCGATTAAATAATAATATGAAATAAACGTAATACTCCTGACGATATATTAATACAAAATATCATTTTTATGTCATATAATTATTAATTGTTCTTTTTTCTTAAGTAATAATTATAATTAAATTAATATCTTAGACAGATTTAATCCTTCCCTCTCCCCAAACACCCCTTAACAGAGTTTATATAAGGGAGTCCTCCGGAGGAGCAGTTCAGTATCAGTGCGCTCCTCGCCTTGATGAAGTGAGCGGCAAGGTTCACGAAACGTTGATATTAGTAATGGATCACGAGACGGCGGTAACCCATAAACCCTTTGAGAATTTAATAACCCTCTAAAGAAAACACCCGTGAAAGTCTCAAAAGTGTTGTTGCAACATATTACAATAATATTGTTTCAATATATTACGGTAATATAATATTGTTATAATATGTATATCACAGTAATATTGTTGCAGTATATTCCAGTGAGAAACGATAATGGAATCGACATCGATTCGGGGAAAAAGTCTAATAACAATAATTAGTGCGCGTTAGCTAATCAGGATTAGTTCCGTACAATCATAAATTAAGCAGTGCTAGATATATGGCTTAGGATAAGTAATCGCGGTGAACTTTTTTCTTTTTGATCATACATTATATATTGTCATTTTATCATCGTGAGTGTGATGTGATTTATCTATGATATGAAACCGTCATTTTAATGTCTTGAAAATATTAGTTAGTGATATCAATAGTGATCTATAAATGATCAAAATCTAATGTCTAAACTAAATTTTGTGTGTCTGCTACTTGGAACGTACTCGAAAGTAAATGGAAAATTGTATTAATACTGACTCCCAAAACTCCTTCACAGGATCCGTAAGCTCCGTTACTGTCACATTTATATGATTGAGTGTGCACATCTTGACGATGCTACCGTTCCTCGCCGAGATCTCGTTCCAGCAAAGCAACGAACTTCTGTCGTAAGGATTCACGCAATTCTTGGTATTCCAGTCATTGTTACAGCTTCCCCAAGGCAATTCTACGGATTGTATAAGAAAAACTTTCATTCAATAAAATCCTTTATTTTTGTTCTTCATCATTATCATTAAATGAAAAATGTCCGAGATATTATAAGAAAGAGAATTTTTCGATGTAGATAAATTCAATGTGCTCACCACTGCGCATTGACATGAAAAAATAAAAAATCGCCCAGGCTAGGATAACGATGTAATAGACATTCATCCAACAGGACATGACAGCGGCGGCATAACCGATGCCCTTAAAGAGTGGCGCTATTTTGAAAACTCCGAGGCCGCCTACCGTGAGCATTTGCCCGAGAGCCAGTTCCATGAAAAACATGGGTATACCGGCCAGAAACAGTGTCAAGAAGTAGGGTATTAGGAAAGCACCACCGCCGTTTTTATAGCAAAGGTATGGAAATCGCCAGACATTACCAAGACCGATTGCCAGGCCGACCTTGAAGAAATAATGAAGAAATGGTAAATATCAAAGCACAATTAGTGCTAATATCTTTATATTTTTTAAATGAATAACTATTTTTTTTGCATATTCTCTCTCTATTTCAATTTGATATTCATAGAAATATATTTAAAAATTTGAACATTTTGTTTTAATATCGCTTTGCCCTGAGATACTTTTTATTAATAATTATACTTGGCAACATTAATGTTTTAAAAAATGATGCGTTGAGTAAAAGATTTGAATATATAATGATGCATTACCACACTAAGAATAAAATCTAGCTTGGTGCTCCATGTTCCACGATCTGGAAGAGGTTTCTTGTTGGATGTTGAACAAGTTAGATTTAACGTTGTTCTGCCGTTGTCAGTGTTTTCTGAATCAGCCACTTCAGGATCTCGTGATGCTTCTGTCATGATTAAAGCTTTCGTAATTGGCACACACAATGTTCTCTCGATATTCTCTGCTCGTGTATGCTCCGGTTGATTATCGAGTGTACGTTTCAAATGCGAAGATGGTAAGGAAACATAACACAATATCTGCGAAACGAATTGTATAAGTTGCTTTCTCCAAAGTGATAGAGTATGGACTACGCCATCCGTGTGTCAAGTTAGTTGACAAAAATGAATGACAGGAAGCGAAGACAGCCAGTCTTATCTCTTTCTATTCGATCGTGTAATGGGAGAGAGAATGAGAGGGAGATAGCCGTCTTTATGCTTCTATGTCTCATTTTCGTTGACCATATTTGAATTCATATTATATTTCTTATATTGATAGCGCAATCCATATTATATTTCTTTTGCTTTCTTGAAGATATAATATACAGCAAATCTTAAATAAACAACTATGATATATATATATATATATATATTGCATAAAAGAAGAAAATTCAAAAAATTTTTTACTTTAAATCTGCGAATATGCAAACAGGAGCTTTTTCTAAACCAACGCTCTTTCTTCCTTTTTTACTTTGAAAACTTAACACAAGTTTTTTCAACTTACTGAACGATGCTTAATAATTGTAACACGTAAAATATATCAGTGTTGAGATGCAACATTAAAATTCTCATTTTTTTCTATTTTAAAAAGTTTCACAAATCTTGTTCTTTGTAAACTCCAAATGTTCTTCTATTATCAGGAAAATTTGCGGAAAATGTTTAAAATCGAACATTTGTATAAAAAATAAATACTTCTAAATATCGAAAAAAGCTGATAATATTGAATATTAAAGTAGACTATTAAGAGAGCAATCGGTTAAGAGTATGCGTTTTTCAGATAATTAAACTATGCGGGGCATAATCTTAACCGATGTGTCTCAATAATTATTGAAAGGACTTTGTCTAAATCACAATATGTAATAAAATTAATTGTGTCATTAATTGATAACATAAGTCATATATCTTAATATGTGGGTACGTCAATAAAAGAATTAATGAAGCTATTGAAAATGAATATTGCAGTGTAGTAATGTTTGAATATGTATTTGAGAGACTATTCAAATTAATTTAACGTATATTCAAAGCATATTTACAAAAAAATTCCTCATCAATATCAGTATAATATATATATGATTTTATTTATACATTATACATTTAAAATTATTATCTGCGATAAAGAAGAATTCAAAAGAATAATTGCAATTATTATTGCCAATGCAATGATTTCAATTGTTCTATAGAAATACAAACACTTCAGTTATGTTAGTTAATTCTACATGTATCTGTAAAACGTATTTAATGTTAAATTAAAAAATTAATATCATTACTTGAAAAGTGTTAGTTTGCGTTAATTGTGTCAATTTAATTTCATAATTATTAATATTGTTTTCAATAATGCTTAAATTGCTAAAAGCGTATCTTTAAAATCTATTTCTAGCAATCTACGTTTATATCAAACACTTTTTTCCAAATTGACAGCAAGTCACAATAAAATACTTGATTTAATTTCAATCAAACTTGAATCACAAACAAGAATTTCACTGAATCAATGGAGACTTGCGAAGAATCCCGCAAGAAAAGCAAGATATTCTCTGAGGTACGTAAAAGAAGGAGGGTGGACGGTGGCCCGTTGGTACGTTAAATACAAATGTCCGGCAGAGGGTCCATATAATAAATATCGCGATGGTACGTGTTTCCTTGCTCCTCCCTTCCCACCACCGCCACTCATCCCAGCTCCCTCTTCCTCTTCCACGCTCATAAAAAACAGCTATATTCTAATCAGCCGAGGATGTGGCGTTCCGCGTGTCGCACCGGAATTTTCATTGTCGTCACCTGTCACGAATCTTGTCTCGGCGGGAAGTGTCGCGAATTTTCTTTCTACACGAAATGTTATAACTGTTTTTACAGGAAGTACAGACATAGAGCAAAGTAATTACGAGCACGTGGCATAAGACTTAACAGTTTTAAGTATCATAAAGCAAGCGCCTTTAAAATGATATACTTGAAAATTAATTTGTTTAATTCACATGATATCAGGATATTGAATTTAAAATCTTAATTTAAATCAAACATGATTAACTTAGACGTCTACGCTTCTATTTGTAATATGATAATTGGACTGCTCTCATAACTTATGTACTTGCTTCTGGTCTTATATCCGTGATCTGACAAATCCTCTATTTATGTTCAATTTACAACATCAAAAATTTGCTTTTAAATGTTTTTTGCGGTTTACAACATTCGTTTATACAATTTAAGTTTCCATATTTAAATTAGCATTAAAGGAAATTCTAGTTGAAACGTTAATTGTAATTTTTTTGTTCTAAGCAATTTTAAGTAATAAAACAGTTTTTCAATACATTAACATCTTTCTAATAGAATGCCAGATTGATTGATGCCATCAAAATTATTAAATTGCTTATCAATTTAATTTGTGATATTACTATAGTAGTTTAATTGCATTTATAAGACCCGATTGCACCAACATTATTTTGACTTTAAGCGAAGTTTAAAATCTTTCTTTTTTTTAAGCTGATAGAGAGACAGAAAGGGAGAGAGCTTAAGCCACGCTTAAAATTAAAGTAACGTTGATGCAATCAGACGTAAGTCCGAAAAATCATTTCGGCGCGCAGTTCAAATGACATATTTAGTATATAAATTCACATTGGAATTATTTAAAAAAGCATTTAAGATCCAGCTTTGATAATAAGCATTAAACTCTTACTTGTATTCACATATTATGGTCTTAATAAATTGTTTATTATAATAAACCTATAATTGAGTGCGCATCAACATCTGCGCAGATTTTTATCAGCTTTTTGATCTGTTTATCGATCAATATAATAAACTATTTTAATATATCAGTTCCGTTGAACTTTAGTTAGACTGTTCAAGAGATTATTGTTAATCGTAATTATTTTTTACGGCATTTATACTACTTGATTAAATTTGATATTTATTGAAAATATAAATCTACAAATCAAATATCACTAATTATTTACTAATTACTCAGTATTTGCAGTGATCATTCCTACTTAAACTCAATATCTTTGTTACGTTGATTTTCAAACGATATACGAACCTTTTTAAATTCGATGATAGAATCTCCTGTGGATCTCTCCTATCATGAAGATAGTTGCGAATGAATCACTGCAAAATAGTTTCGGTTTTACCTTAATATCGACGAGCAGAATAAGTCTGATTTGTTTTTATACACTACACTTTGTGGGCACTCTTGATAGACGCACGAATATTTTTTTACTCGCCACCGAAATAGTATTATATCGTCCATGCGATTTTGACGATGAAACTTTTCGATAATCGATGGAACTTGAATTGATCAAATCGCTAAATTAATTTTCAATTCTCCATAACAAGTGGCCTGATCTCGATCCCAAAACCAAAACCAATCATGAAAGCTCAACTCTGAAAAAAAAACCACTCAAGAGATAATTTTCAGATGCGATCTGCACCGGTCACGATCGTGTGTTTATGATTGCCTGCCGTAGGTGCACTGGTTTGGAGAACACGACACGAGTATCACGGGGAGATGGAGAAGAATAATTCTCTGCGTTGCAAGCGCAACGTATCCGCGAGATACTATGTAATCGGTCTGCGATCGGTCCAGTCTTCTCAGATCTTCCGTACACACCGTGCCAACTGGCAGTAACTGAAATTGCCGCGTACAGGAAGAAAATCCGTGGGTTCCCCCTTTTTTCTTTTCCCCCGCCCGTGATCTACCTCGCACCCTTACGCTCTCCGCCACTCCTGTCAATGTTATCTGCCGATATGTTGAAGAGTGAGAGAGAGAAAAAGTAAATGAGAGAAAGGGGGTCATGCCAAGATCGCAACGGTATATCATCATTAAGTTGATATTTATCTACTTCCCTATCCCTCTCTTTTACTCCCTCTTCCGCGTGCTCGTAATTGCATTTTTTTCTTTCGGTCTCCTAATTTCGCCTTTTTGCTTTCGGTAAAAACTTATAGAAATCTTACGCATCTAATATTATTGTAAGTATATTAATAACGAATGTTGACAAGTATTGATCATTTTGATATTGATGGATTGATGTTTATTGTCAGAAAGATCTTATGTACTTCTTGGCAAATACATTTAATGACTGTTAAATGAGGATTATCCGGGAGAAATGATAATGGAAGACGTCAAGTCGCATATGATCTGTAATTTTGAGGGTAATTTTCAGACATAAATATTATGAATTGATTTATTTGATCATAAATATTGTGTGCCACACATATTATTAAAAGAAAGTGTTTAGTGCATAAATATCAAACGAAATAAAAATCCTGCCAGAGATAGTGATTTAAAAAAAAATTAAGATTCTATCGCTATTACTCGAAATTTGAAATAAATTAATTTGGACTAATTTATCATTTATGATTATTTAACTTTAAGCTGAACTTTAATTATTTTAAAATATAAGTTGAAGTACATTTCAAAATAATTAAAGTTCAGCTTAAAGTTAAATAATCATAAATGATAAATTAGTCCAAATTAATTTATTTCAAATTTCGAGTAATAGCGATAGAATCTTAATTTTTTTTTAAATCACTATCTCTGGCAGGATTTTTATTTCGTTTGATATTTATGCACTAAACACTTTCTTTCAATAATACATGTGGCACAGAATATTTATGTTCAAATAAATCAATTCACAATATTTATGTCTCAAAACTACCCTCAGTTGCAGATCACGTGTGACATGGCGTCTTCCATTATCATTTCTCCCGGATAATCCTCATTTAACAGTCGTTAAATGTATTTGCCAAGAAGTACATAAGATCTCTCTTATTGGTTAACTGAGAAAAATATTAGATTTATTCAATCAGATTTATTCAATTTTCAGTATTTTTTTTTTTAATTTTCAGTGATTTTTTTCGTAAATATATACAATTAGATATTGAGGAAAAAAAGAGAAAAAATAAAAGTAAAAAATTTGGTTGTACAAAGAAAATGAATCTAAGATTTGTCTTTTTTCCGCGATTTTCTTTTCGCGATATTTAATACATTCTATTTTAGTAAATATCTGTTCCTGTTTTCTAACTCTATTTTTAAAAATTCTTCAATACCAGAGCATATACATATACGGTTGGTCCATTACTTCATCAACTTTTATTATATTTAATTTTGTGAAATTATCAGATTTAGTTTACGATAAGTTTAATATTAAAATATTGACACGCTTAAAAATAATGGGCATGTGAATATACTCCAAAATTCATGACTTAAAGTACTATAACAAGGTAGTTCTCCAAAAATTAAATTAAAAAATTATTTTTAAATTTTTATTTTAAATAGTAATTTTCGAGATAATAAGAGTTTAAATATGATCAATTGTAGACTATGTTTAAATGGCCATATGAATCATGCATACAACAGTGAGCGTTGATGAGCAACGTACTTTAACATATACACTAATACTCACAACTGTCTGAATAATTGTGATAATATTTAAATCCTTCTATTTTACAATCAGAAAAAATTGCTCGATATAAAAATTTAACAATAACTATTTTACTTAATTTTTCAAAAACCTTCTTGCTATTTTGAATTGCCAATTTTGGGAACATCTCGTATATGTACATAAATATATAACGTTATTAAAAAGATCTTCCAATTTCCTAAAATCTGTCAAAATTTTGCCATAATATTTTGCGTATGTGCATCATTAGATTTCCTTAGCTTAGCGCGGCGCGTGCGCAAAAAAGCGAGCCCATGGGATCACCGTTTCTTCGCGATACATTGCAAATATTTGAAAATGCAAAGAAATGGGTAAGAACGAGCTAAAAATGATAAAAATTTTTTATAAGAAAATTGTCAAAATAGCAATTAATCTAAAAAAATGTTATCAATATTAATTAGTTCAATTTTAATATATTTATACATAAGAAGTTTTGTCAATACATGTCTATTTAGCAATTTCAGTGCTATCAAAAGATAAGAAAAATAATATTAATTATATAAATTATTTTTAAAAAAGATATATACTTTGAAAATTCATAAAATTAAGCATACTATTCTTTTAAAATGAGATATTTCGACTTCTTGATTATTTTATATAGATATAAACAAATAAAGGAAAGACACCTGCAAAAAAACGAGCTATTAAATTTTAGCTCAAATTTCAATATTTTTCAATAGTGGTTACTCAGTGAAAGTGTTACAAAATAGACAACTTTTTCTTGTAACTGATTGTAAGTTGTTCCTCGAAAATTTATTCAGAAATCTGCCTGAAGTTTGTAGACAAGATCAAGAGATCTATCTTGGCAACCGTTCGTTTTCGGACCTTTAGGACTTTTTTACTTAATTTTTTTGTTGTTTCATATATCTTTAAAATCTATGATTCTTTCTTGGGAACACCCTTTATATGTACATATACATATATATGTATGTAATATATATATATATACAAATATACACTGAATTTTTCCGTCATTACCCCCACCGTCACCGTGGTCGATTTCCGAACGTTTTTGATGAAACGAAATGGCGATGAAGTAGGTGAGCAAGACTAGGAAGCTGGTATATCCGGAGGGTTCACGTGACACCGATCCGTCCCCGCATCCGTTCTAGGTACAGTCCGTTGTATAGGTCATGAGGAGAGCCCCGGATTGATAAGAGCTGTAAAACTTGTTCGTAAGCGTTCGTAAGCGTTCCAAACTGAGGCTTTTTTAATTTGCGACGTCGAAGTCGCGATCTAAATTTCATGATTGATCCTAATTGATCTCATTCAAATATTCTCTTTGTTTTTTCCATTGACATCCACTTAGCTTCCAAAATTGATCACTGCAATGCATGCGAGGAAATTGCTTGCGTTGATTCTGGTCTAATTCTTTGTTCCGTTAATCAATCGCCTCACGTTTCCTCAGAAATGTAAAAGTGCGTCCAGACTATCGAAACTTGAGCCGAACCTCGAGCATTTCGATAAATATTTGTTAGCAGCTTAGCAAAAAATGAAAGTTAACCGAAATGCTTGTGGCTTTTTATTTTTGAGAAAATAGCAATATATTTTGTACATCACGCAACATAATTGCTTGACAGCATTAGACAGAGGGGAGCATCTCAAATGACGAGAGGATGTAAGAGAAGTGGCGCGGGAACCACGCCACATACCATCTTGTTGCTCAGAATTTTCACCATGCTTTCGGGGTCATTTTTTTGAAAAATGCAAATTGAGACGTTGAACCACGAAAGTCAAGTATACTCGGAAAATAATTATATTAAGAAGAAAAGAATTAAAACAAGTTTTTGAGAGTTTGTTTTAAAAATTGAACTTTGGATGTTCAAAATTGTAATTCATCCATCTTTCAATAGAAAGCTCTTGGAGTTTTTAATACATTTCAATGTCTTTGATTACGATTTTTTTAGATCGTGTCTATTTATTTAATTTTGAAAAGAGTGCCCTATTTGCAAAAGAAAACACATAGAGAGAGAGATTAACAGTAAATTTGAAAAGAGAGATCGCAAATTTTGATCGAAATTTTAATGCTGTCTGATGTTTTGACATATATTAAACTGGTATTGGCAAATAGAAATTCTCAATTTTATTAGATTTTTATTTAATTATATTGAAAATTCAATTATATTATTTTATATTTAATATTTTGATTC
Source organism: Acromyrmex echinatior (assembly GCF_000204515.1). The sequence goes on along the minus strand of NW_011627071.1, from coordinate 250,360 downwards.
TTCTATAACTATTAATTTAAGTTTCTTCTAAAATGTTGCGACAGCGACATTTTTTTTGTATCTTATGTATTTTTCAAAGTATTTACTTAAGGCAATTAAAATAGAACACTCTGTATAATTATATATGATTATTATAGATATCTTACAAATTTGCGCAGGAAAATAATTATTAATACAGGCAAAATGTTCAAAAAGTATTATATATTTATAACTCTATAAAGAAGTAAAATAGTTTATTTACTCTACAGAAGTAAATATGCTAAAAATAAGTATTATTTATATTTTACAAAACAAATTTTAATAGCATTTAATTTAATGCAACTTGAACATATGAACACGTGAAACAATATAACAATTTAAAACATTGATATGTTGCATAATAGTTAAAATTAGTTCGAAATGAGAGTAATACATTTTAATCACAATACAGTCTATTTTTTCCGAAATTATTAATGATATTGGTTTTCTTTATATCTTTACTAAATTTTATATACAAAATAATTAGAGAAATCATATGTATTATAAAAATCATATAATTCCATTTAAAAAAGGAGGTGACCTACCCCATATCTTTTTAGTGCTTCTACCTAGAAAAAAAAATAACATAATCAAAATATCTTCCCCGGTCCATTTTCATCTGACAATGAAATATTTTTTCGTACTATTAATAATTTCGAAGAAAATTGATTGTATTGATTAAAATACACTATATTATAAGGAGACTAGCCTGTATTTGTAATAACTTCAAACTATTCACTAGATATTTCTTCTAAAAATAGATTGGGATAGAATCTCAGAGCTTCTATTGAATCATCCCTACAGGCTTTGCCATATTTCTCCGTAACCAGCAATCGTTCACGTGCTAATAACATTGATATTCCCTCTGATTGTGCAAGATCCTCGGCCGTCATAGATTTTTTTTCTTTTAACTAAGAATTTGACAAGAGATACAATGAAAAAGTGAAATAATGTTTATTTTATATATATATATATATATATATATATATATATAGATTAATCATGTTATTCAGTGCTTACCAATTCTGTTATACGATCAACGACAGCATTATCATTGTGAGAACAAATTTGAAGAACCATAACACCGCTATCAAAACTTCTTAACACAATCGGTAAACCTAAAGGCGCCAATTGTCTACTAGCATGTAATAAATCTTCAGGAGATAAAAGTTCCAAACCTCTCGCTCTGTTTACACGACAATAAACATCTGTGAGTGTCATCATGCCGCCTACTTCCTAAAATTAGATATATTAAAAATATTTTTAATTACTTTTTACATTCGGTATATAAACTGCTAACCTTTATTGGTTCTTCCAAAATACATGCAAGTTGCTTTGCTAATTGTTTAAAGTACTCATTGCTACTCTTATACGCATCTCTTGTTACTGGATCGTCGATACCTAAGCTCATTAAATAAGCCTTAAACCTGACAGTTTCATCCTCCGTTATATCTCCTTGTCTTGCCTGCAATAAAATTCTACATTAAGAATCTTAATCCGTCAGTTTTGGAAGAGTTATTAATAATTACCCTTATTTTAACTGAAATGGTCTTTGAGATAGCCACCATGTCTTTAGCCATATCCATAAGTTTTGTAAGATCTTGAAATGCTAATGATATATTTTCGTCAGTTTCTTTCTGCTTTTCTTGTAGACTTCTTTCAATGCCTATAATACCGGTTCGCGTTTTTATGTGAGGTAATAGTTTTGTATTTCTCTGATTATCATTCACATTGGATACAATTAATTCAGTTTCAGGAGTAAACTCCCACGTTCGTCTCATAATTGTATCAGACAATTGCGTTATAAAATTTGGGTCTAGACCTTCTTTAAATGATAATTTAACATAATTATACAAACTATTATCCGCCGGACCAGGCATCTTATCTAAAAATATGTAAGTCATTACAGTCAAATAACTTATAAAATAATTTCCATTCACAACACACACACACACACACACAAAATTTAATTTATATTATATTATTTTATTTATATTTATATTATATTAAAATCTTACCAATAGCAGGTTCAGAGAGATGCAACACTATCTTTTTACTACGTCCAAAGGAAAATGGTCTAAGATTTTCTTCTTCGAAAAAAATGATATGTCTAAGTGACAATGACAAACAGGTATTACCTCGTTGTACATCACCAGGTCTGCCCCAAAGTATTCTGTGACTAGTTAGAACTAATTCCCCATTTTCAAAATTTGTCTATCAAAATAAAAGTTATTTTAGTATTCATATTTTTACATATATTAAACTTAGAATAATTAATTGGTCCTGATAAGCAAAATATTAGCAGAATGTCACCAGACTGACAATAGATTTGATTACAGAACATTTTAACAGACTGACATTAATTGCGTTTGCATTTAATTTATGTTCTACTGACAGCCTCATGTAATCAGGCAGTAGATTAGCAGCTAAAACCAAGTGGAACCTGCTGATAACTAATGACAGATTGATAGCAGAAACCAAGTAGATTTGCATAATGCAATCTAATGCCAGATTAGTAGCAAAAATTGAGTAGACTTTGTAGCTATGGGTGTTTTTCAATAATATATATGAATGACAACAGTGTAACATTGTATTCTACACAAAGTTTTAACTACGACAACAGTGTTACGCTGCTCAACAGTGTAAAAGCTAAGTACAAGCATGTAAAACATATTAATGTTACTAATTTTTCAAAATATTATTTGGTAGTCATGTTTATTTTATAATAAACGTCAATTTTGAAAGATTTTTTTATATAAATTTATATTAAAATCATCAATCTATTATTGATATGCTAAATACTAGTAAGAATAAGAATTAAAGATTACATAATGCATTCTGATGTATTATTATGAAATTAAACTGCATTCCAACATATATCTTACATAGTGAAACATAGTATGTCTCTGTATCCTTGCTGGAAAACACCCTTATATCTATAAATCATATTATTGGTATTGAGAAATCTTTAAAAATGACGTTTTTATTATTTTAAATAATTGTAAACTGTTTTATTAATAGAAATTGATATATGTTACATTAAAGTATTAGGTTTTGAAAATTTGCTTTTTAAAGTAAACAAGCGACACTGTATGACAAAATGTTCAATTCCGTGCTTTTCAACTATGAGTATTTTCCAATAAGATAGCGTTTGCCAATGTGAAAACAAGGATGAAATGATTTATTGTATACATAGTATCCTTACTAGAAAAGGCTCAATAACAGTTACCATTTTATGAGTTAGTTAATAATATTCGTTAGTTTCGCCATGCAAAAATACAATCATGTCTTGCACTAATTGTAAGTGCACATATGATGCAAAAATAATTATCACATTTTTCAAGCTTCTATTATATATAGACCTTAGTTATATAAACAACTTGACAAATTTTATATGTGAGAAGCAGATACCACCAAGGAATAGTAGCAAGTATTCCAGTGACAGATCAGATTCTATTCGATTTCTGCTGCAAATTTGCCATGAGATTATCAGAAGATTCTATTTAGATTCTATTTCTGCTGATACAGAACGTCAAGATTCTGTCCAATTTCTAGTGATATTTATTGACAATGTTATGCGTTATATAGATTTCGTATGAAATTTATTTCTCTTCTGCTATTAAAAATTGATAGCAGACTTAAAGTCTGATTCTGCAAGTTTAGCTATCTCGGATGAAATCTAAATGTACATTATCTTCAAATTATTGTCGAAATCGTTTCATCCGCATTAGTTTTTACAGTATTATTACCTTTGTATCACCATCATAGAGACGCACAATCATATCGCATCTCACATAAATTTCGTTTGGCATAAAGCGAGAATCAGCATACTCAAATCTATTCATCGTTGCTTATCGCGAACAATCGCGAACTGTCAACACTATCAAAGTGGAGAACCATGACAGAGAGAAACCTAAGAGTGGCCATTCCGGCCTTTTTATGTGACGCTCTTTACACTAGCGACACCAACATCAATTTTATTAGAATAATGCGAATTACGTATTACAGTATCGACACTGTTGATAATTATCGTAGCATCGAAAAATTAACGTAGTGTGACTACATCCACTGCATGGATATAAAGGATAAATTAATATGAATATATTTTATATACATATGTATATATATATATGTATATAAAAATATATTCATATTAATTTATATATATATACTTATATTTACGTATATAATTGTTCTTTATCTTACGATATGCAAATTGGCACCAAATATTTCGGTTAGCATATGTAGCCTTGCTACATGTTTACGGCGTACAGTGCATTATTATTAATTTCATTACCTATTCATATGAAATAATACGCAATAGAATCATATAGACATATAGAATATAGGAATTATAATCATTGTTTTATTTAACAATTAGTATAATATATTTAACTTGATATATTTAGAATTCAACAAATCTTACATTGGATATTGTGAATTTGAATATAATTGAATTAATTTATCTATTATTATTTTTCCTGGATTAAAAATGCGAAATGAGACGTGATTATAAATGACAAAATTCGACAATTCAAAAGTAACAATAAAAAGTCACAAGGCGTCAATCTCTTATTAAAAATATTGTGTACATTATGCGGATTTCATGTAATATTAAATAAAATTATTACAAACTAATAATCATTTATTGTAACAATTAAAATAAAATATTCATTCCAGTGAGAAACGATAATGGAATAGACATCGAATCGATATCGAATCGACATCGAATCGATATCGAATCGACATCGATTCGACATCGAATCAACATCGATTCGACATCGATTTCATTGTCATTTCTCACTGGGATGAGTTGTGTGCGCGCGCGTATAACAAATTGTGTATAAGAAATAAAACAAAAACCGTGCAATAAAGCCTTTATCGGAGACTTTTACTATTAAAAATGTAAAGAATATATTATTTTACTTCGTAACATGCGTTAATATTTCGACAGTTAGACGGTAGGCGCGCGGTCTTGGAGTGGGGATAACACGGAGCGGTGCGTCACCGGTTGACCGGTCATCTTTACACGTAATTATTGCGTAGTCATTGTCATTCTCTTACCAAGATTCGTACAAGCAAGTAGTCACGTACCATTCTTTTTCACATTACTTTTTGAAATCTTATTTCGAAGGATATCAAATATAATACGAAACGTTGTACTTCATGAGAATAATTAATAATACTTGATACTAGTAATCGTATTACGTGTGTGAATATTCATAAGATACAACATTTTGTATATCTAGCATTTTTTACGGTTATTATATGTTTAAAAAAAAATGTGAAGAAGAGCGGCACGCGACACGGCTACTTGTCTGTACGAACGATATCACACGAGTCATAAAAAAGCAACGTTATGAATTACTTTAATATGAATATCCTCATGCAAATAACGCAATTCCTGCTTTCACAATTATAATATAGTTTAATAATTTAATTAATTTTTTGTTTTTTTACACTTTTCGTTATACGAACCGTTTAAAAATTAAACGTAACTTTGGAATTATTTATTGAAAGAAACACTTCTCTTTTTTATTAATCTCTAGCCCATTTCATTGACTCTAATTATATCTTACAGACATCATCTATATAAAAGATTCAATCCTTTTATCTGCTCTGAATTTATTTCGCAATGATAACGAATTGCAGACGTGTTTTTGATATTTGTTTCTAAAAGTTAACCGATAGTATACCGATAGTATAGTGCATAGTAATTGTATAGTAATATAGATAATAGCTATATATTACATTTTTCAGATTATCTTCCCTCTCACGGGTACACCTTGACGTGGTGAGGGGGCTCAGTACCCAGAGGATTTTTACACGAAAAAAATGATTTTTCGCAAGTATCTAAAAATTTTCGGATATGTATATATCTAGATAAATTTTTAGATATTGAGTAAAATCGTTCTCTTCGTGTAAAAATCCAACGGGGAAGCTAACGTACCCTCGTCGCCGATTTACTTAAAAATAAACGAACCGCAGCCGGTTCGTCGCGTCGCGCGTTTCGGGAGTGCCGTTCAAGTTATCGGACTCAAGTTATAGTCCGCGCGCGATTATATGCATTATTCGCGGGTGTTTTACGCGAGTGTCCTGTGCGAGAGGATGTCAACCATATTCTGAGAGAAGGAAGAGGTCTGGGAGAGATATCGGGCACCAGTACAGCAACTTTACGGTAAATATTATTCTTGTGTAAAATTAATCTTTTTTGCTTATTTTTATTTTATTTTACAATAATTTAAAAATAATAATTAGAAAAAAGGGGTATTACTTAAAGATTTTACATTGTATACGATTTATTCCTGTTAAGATTTCCTTTAGAAAATGTATAATTATTTTCATAAATATTTAATTCAATGATGTGAATAAAAAGTCTGATGCTTATAAAAATTATGTTTTCAAAACTACGTGATTATTTTTGAAAAATTAATTCTATATGTTTTTATATAATAATTATTTTTTTTAATAATGATTGATTTTTGCTTTGTTTTAATTTGACTTTTACGTTTATCTGTTACAGAATCATTGCAGCTATAACTCCACTGTTGCGCATCTGGTCGGTGAATAATGAATTAATTACGTTTTTATTGAGGTAATGGATGTATGATAATTTTATTAGTATATCATATATCTAGATATATATTTGCATAAATTTAATAACAATATACGGATAAGTATTATATATGTATAGCTTTCCATACATCCATTGCCTCAAAATGAATAAATTAGAACAGATTAGGATAAACTTAATCATGGATATCTCTTACTATTGAATTTATTACATACGATTTTGATTTAGTGTGCATATGAAGTGCACTCGTATACATATACATTGTATATTGGGTCATTTAAAAAGTATCCGCGGTTTTTTCATTCAAAAATTGAACAAAAAACCGCGAATACTTTTTAAATGACCTAATACAAAGATCGAATTTTTCGAAGAATTGAAAATACCATAATAAAATATTTATTATTAATAATTATATTAATTAATAAATAACAGTGCTCAATATTAAAATTAAATAGATCAAAATTTATTGAACTTTTATGCTTATTATTTAGAAATATATATAATATAATTTCTTAAAAACATAAGGACAAAGAAAATGAAGAAATATAAAGATAAAAAAAGATAAAGAAAATATAAGAGATTAAATTAAAGTAAAAAATGTCAAATATATTAGGTGTTGGAATTAATTCGTAGCGTTTTTAATGAAAGAATGTTATTTATTTCACATGAGCATTAAAAAATACATTAATGAAAGTACTTCCCATCACTTGTAAAACGCTACGAATTAATTCCAACACCTAATAACTTTTTTACCATATTATTTAAATTTGTTGATGATATTTTATGATCAATAAAGTGAAAAAGATATTGACATTTTAAAAATAAGAAATACAAAAAATAGAGAATATATCAACATAAAAATATGTATAGAAAAATAATTAGAATAAATGAAATTGTTATCTGCAGATATCATAATATGGACAAATTTTCGTTACTGTGTAACAAATATTTCATTATTTTTTTCATTCATCCTATACTCAAATATTTATCTAGAATTAAATTTTGTACAAGTTGGTGCAGAAAAGCAATATTCATATTGCTTTTCAAGCATGTACATATTGCTTTTCAAGAAATTGCCTTACAATTTATTTATATAGATATTATTATTGAAGTAATACGTATTTTAATGTAGTATGTAAATGTATTTCGTACAATTTATTAATTTTGTTTTTTATAAAAAATATTTGACGATTATTAATTATTGTTTAACTCTAATGCACCGACTTTTACTTAAACTTTTATAACTTATCCATACAAAATGATTGACTAGATTTTGTACAGTTAATATGACATGAGATCCAATGTACATTTTGTCGTGAAGTAAAAAAAATTTTATCTAGTTATAATTATTTTTATAATTTCGTTCAGTTTTGTATCTCTTAAAATACGTAATTTTAAAACAATACATTATATAAAAAATGATTCTAACAATTTACAAGATACAAAGGGATATTTTTATTAATATAAGGGAAATTTATTATCCCTTTTGGGTCTTATCTCATTCGTCTGAATTCTTCAGCTTCGTATGCTTTTAAGATGAGATTTAGCAATGAATCGATAAAAATACATATATGGATCTATTGGATGATAATTGATTTAGTCATTTTTAATTTATTTTTGAATTAAAGTTTTATTTATATTAGGTGTTGGAATTAATTCGTAGCGTTTTACAAGTGATGGGAAGTACTTTCATTAATGTATTTTTTAATGCTCATGTGAAATAAATAACATTCTTTCATTAAAAACGCTACGAATTAATTCCAACACCTAATATAATAAAGGTTATTTTATGAAATTTAATCTAAATGTCGTAATATTCGCGATTAAGTCTTTTCAAATCGGACCACTATTGGCACAATGATTTTCTTTTAATGTAAATTTAATTCTCGTCGGGAGGAATTGTATTTAACATTACGATATATATCTTTAATAAACCCAGCGAGTAAAAAATAAACGCGAAATTTGTTCGTATTTTAACGTTTGAAATTAAAATGGAATTGTTGTTATTTTACAATTGTTTATTTTAATATTTAATCGATTTCGTTAATATGATGGCCCTTTCGCGACGCATTCATGTTTCGAGCATCATAAAAAAGTGTAAAATTTTATGCTTATTACGATGATTAGTCAGCAACAAAAAGGAGTATTTCTCATATATAACAATATTTCTTCATATATAACAGATATATAGAGGGATAAGCTTACAAAGCTTCCTTGAATACAGGTGGGTGTTGGAGATAGAAAGAATTTAATCCTAAATCGTCTCAAATTAAATTACGCGTAAATTAAACTTTTAATAAAATTTCTAAACGATCATGATTTAAATCTAAATTTGCATATGCTTTTTCTTAATTTTGATTATAATTCCGGTTGGAACCATAAATGTGTTAAATAAAAAAATATGAGTAGGTATAGGAATACGAGTATTATAAATAAAAATCAGATAGTAAGAAATAAGTAGAATACGGGTAGCAATACGAAGAGATACTTTGATCGTTTTTAGGATGTTCTTTGAAGATCTATGCTGTACGGAAAATACAAAAAAGAGGACTGTCTATTTTAATCGACGGGGGAGGGGGGAGGGGACCTCTATAAAACTTGTTTTTCTTATTTGAAATTTTAAATGAAGAGTATATAGCTAGTTTCTATGGGGGAAATGGGTTAATCTGCATTAAAGAAACATTTTTATTTTTATAATATATATTTTGCATAACACTGCATATAGGACAAAATTTACATAAAAGTAAATAACAATTCGTGTTGATTTTGAATATTAAATCATAGATAATTGAGAAATATTTTATAATCCTTCTCTTCTTCACACACACACAACATACAAACATATATACACATACATATATACGCACGCACACAAACACGATATTTTCATATGGAAATGTGTTAAATCCTTGTAAATTGTGTCAATATCATGACAGTTTAAAATTTATAAGGCCATTGCGTATGAGTTCTTACAATGACTGTTACATTACAAACCAGAACTATTGTCAGAAATAGAGATGAATATTCTTAAATTCAGAATATCCAGAAATAGAGATGATATTTTTCACTACAAAAATCAAAAAGTTAAAATTTTTATTTTGTTATGGTTCAACTGAAAAAGGTAAATGTTATGAACATCTTAAAATTGCAAGTTGATCGCATTAAAATTGTACGAATTATCATGGCAATTATTTTGGAAAGTATTATTTCAAGAAAAATATATAAATTGATTATCTAGATGAATTTTAGGCTATTTAAATTCTCAAAATATTAAAAAACGTATTCTAAAAGATTTATTAAAAATGAAACAAATCACTTTTTTTTTAATCTATGTCAAAGAAGAATAACTCTTAAAAATCAATCGTCAATCGGGCGATTAAATCGGCTTAAATCAATTATCAATTAAATTATTTTTAATTGAATTCACTCATATCAATTATCAATTAAACGACTTCTAATTAATTCTCCTCAAATCAACTGTCAACCGGGTGATTAATTTGGCTCAAATTAATCGTCAATCGAATTGTTTTTATTTGAATTAATTGTTATATTAATTGTCAATCCAAAAGTTTCGATTAAATTTATTCATATCAGTTATTAATTAAATGATTTTTTATTACATTCGTTCTTGTTAATTATAAATTTTAGAAGTTTTAATTGATAATAGGACCAACCCTGATTAGGATTTTCGTCTTAGAATGTTTCAAAGAATCCGTTCTTAAAAGGGAATTCCGTAATGTTAAGACATCCTGTATATGTATACAGGATTTCCCCTAATTATTGACATAACACTTGTGTACAGGTAGAACGGACTAAACTGAATCGCAAAGTTTTGTACCAGTTTGTATTTTTTTTACAATAGTTAACGAAAAATTACTAACAAATCGCCGAATAAATCTGGCCTATCGCTAAATTTAGGCGCGCGGCGAGGTACGGCCGCTCAGAATAGTTGTTAAGCGCGCGAAGAGTTGTTTACTACAAACGGTACGTAATGGTTACGCACGAGCAGCACATGCTGCTGGATCCCGCTGTAAGCTATGATTGTCCCCTGTCTTTCTTATCAAAATGAAATCTAACAGCACAGGAAAAATGTATTTCAAATTAAAGTATTTAATAGTACAAGGCACAATTAGAATAATAATTAGAAATTAATAAAATAAGAAACTATGACTCAGAGCTAGACGTTAGTATTGAATTATTAAGCCGATAATACTTGTCATAGAATAACAAACATTTTTTTTTTATTGAGTCCCCTACCGGAAAAAAATTTTACAGAAAAACTATATAGATTGAGACAAGATCTTAGTATTTTTTTATAGAAAGAGAGTCAAATGTTCGTAGTAAGACGTAGAATGGCGTTATTTGTTTCGCGATACAAGATACGACAAAATGTTCCGTAGAAATGTAATACAGTATCAGAAGACGTATACAGAAAGGGCGGAGCATTTCTTAGTTTTTCAAACAAACAATGCTATTCTACGTCCTACTATGAATATCTACGAGAAACTAAGAATTTTTAAGATCTTGTCTCAATGTATGTATATTCCGTTCAATGAGAGAAAGATCTCGCATCGGACGAAAATTCGTCCGTTTTATGCAGGTTTTTATAACGTTCTACAGCGTTATATTGTCTGTTATGCGCAAACTGAGGTCATTCTCTCGTTGAACAGAGTATAGTTTTTCGTAACAATTTTTTTCCTAGGGGTGCCTTGTTAACTATGGTGATTATTAAAAAAGGTTAGTTGAGTTTAATGTCTGAATTTTTTATCCGTTATGTTTCACTTAATCGTATATATATGTACAGGGTCGGCGATATATAAATTCTAACGAACATAAATTTTTAACAAGTATTTTATTGGATTTTTTGGCGATATCTTAATGAATAATGCTTCGTGCTCTGATAGGTTCTCGGCGAAATTTTCATTTTTTTTTCTGGGCGACCAATCAAATGTGGCACAATTGATGTAAAGACAAACAAATATAATATATGTAAATACACAATATATATATATATATGTATATATATATATATATATTGTGTATTTACATATATTATATTTGTTTGTTATTTACATATGTATATTTGTTTGTATTATATATATATATATATAAATTATTATTTAAATTTAGCTCTATCGAGATCCTCTAGTCTGATAATTCCACACATGTGAAAAACTTACTTCGCCGACTCTGTATATTATTTATATAATACATACATATTATATATACATATATATGTATATATATATATGTATATAAAATATGTACATACGTGCACGCATATAATTTACGAGTTTTCTTATGTAAATGTAGAAGTACAAAAATTAGAGATATACATAGATTATAGAGAATAGACGTTAAGATCCAAAAGACTGTCTAATTCGTGTGAGTCATTTTACGATCGTTTTGAATTTTTGTTTTACAATATATAATGATCAAATATCATGAGTTCGATCGATAATATCGAATCTGTGGATCCGAAAATTTCACACGCGATTTGATCCGATTGCACTCTCTAAAATAAATTTTCTAAGGAAAAAATAAAAGAAGTTTACAGGAACTTATTCTGTAAAAATCACTTAAAAATTGTACTTTTTTTATAGAAGTGCTACGCAATTAAGAAAGAAAGGTAAAGATTTTTATGGCTTGATTGATGACTCATAGCAATAACAAATTCGACTCACACTACATATACTACCGATTTACTCTTTATCTACAAAATGATGAAATTTTTTTTTATTAAAATAGATTGCTTTTGTCGGTTATAGTAAATTTGAATTTATGTGCATTAAAACGGATTATCTGTCGTGATGAATTCGCAAAATCACAGAATTTAAAATAATGACGAATTATTTTTATCATCAATCCGATTAATATCGTATTGAATCCTATTTCAATGTCATCCGCTAAATTATAAAATCTGGTTATAATATAAATAAATATTAAGTAATGTATTCATCAATTAAAGAAATGGTGTAGCACATAACACAGGAGACTCATAATTCAGAGGTCCCAAGTTTGATCCCACTCTAAGATAAGTGTTTTTTAAAACCAATTTAAATATCTAATTCAGATAAAATCACCATACACTAAGTATAAACATCTTGTATAAACTATATACTAAGTATAAACATCTTGTATAAAATAATTTCAGTTCAAAAATATAAGTCTTAAATATGAATCACTGTTTTTAAATCGTGCGAGAATCTATTAATATTGTATTAAAACCGATTTAAATGTCATCCGCAAAATCATAGAATTTCGGATTGTAATGGTTTATTTTTGTCGTTCTTATATTGGCAGAGTTCACATTGTACATTACAATATAATTATAATTTATGAAGTTCTATAATTTCGAGGTGGTTTTATCACTCGATGTGTGTTATCTAATTATTTTAAATCGAATTTTTTTTAATACCTATTTTTAGTGCAAAAATTCTGATTCGGATTATTTCTTTTTTTAAATCGGTTTTAATCGAACATTTTTGATAGTATATTCAAAGAAGATAAAATTATAATGCTTTGAAAAGATATAAAGAAGTGTTATAAGAATATCCAATAAAAAATATAGACTTCCATTTAAAAAATTTAACTGATCTTGACCTTAGCGACACCATTCAAGATCAAAGTGATAAGTCTAGTAAATAAATATTTTTATACTCTATATAGATCTTAAAATACTTTTTTAAAATATTGTAACTTACAATTTTCGAGATTTTTCAGGGTTTCCATACTTTTTCATTACCCTATATTAATAAGAATTCATATAATTAAATGTCTAAAATAGAATTAGAAAAAATTTACTATAAGAGATCCCAAAATTTCTATTTTAAATAATTGAACTGTTTAATTCTTTTAAAAAAACAATAAATATACAAAGAAATTTGTAGTTTTTTAAGAAAATATTACAAAACTGAATTAATCATTTCAAAAACTAGTAATTTAACACGTTACAGAATAATTCCCTTTAATTCGTTTAATGTTTACAAGAATATCTGACATTTATTCTTAATTATTATTGAAATGTAATTAAATCCGCATTTAAGCTGTTTTACCTGTCCTATAGATAAATTTAAAAAAATTTCTGAAGTATAAATCACAAAGGAACAGGCAATATATATCGCCATATATAGATCATTTGACATACAGCAGCAACTTTTTAAGGGATAATTGTATGGAAAGATCTAGCATTCTCCTTTATATGCTAATTTATAATATTCTTAAGACTAATCTATAAGTTAAACTCTAGTAATAGTCAAAACTTGTGACCCTCAGTTTTTAAAAGGCAATGGATTATATATATCCAAAGAATCAATATGTTATATTTATTAGGAAGTTATGGCAATTATGTAGGATTGTATTACTTTTTTTATTGATGCAACGAAATCGTACCTACCAAGTCTTGTCCTCAAATTAATTCCGACATTATCGAATACCATAATCGGACTTTGATTTTTCATCGCATGGGCCGCATTATCATTGCACATGAAATGTATCATAATCGGTCGATTGATTAGCATGTCAGTGAAAAAATACATTCTGCATCTTCATTTACAGCGATAATTGTGCATCAACTTTGTGTATTTTATGGTAATTATTTATATATGACGTTTGATGTATAAATTAGTGTAGAAAAAGCGATATAATGTTAAAAATATTCAAAATTTATGAATCATTTCTAAAAAGAAGTCGATAAATAATAATATTTTTATAATAAATGAATTGCGCAAATGATAAAAAAATAAAAAGCGTTCAATGTTTTGCTAATAACTGCATGATTAATTTCGAAGTGATTGTATAGCGTTAAGCGTTTGTAGTTTAGTTTAGTTCCATAGATTAATTTGTAATGTAAATTCTAAGAGAGAAAAATATTTAAAATATTCATAAAAGAGATCCAAAATGAATTTAATTGCTTTGTAAGAGTAAATTTCATAGAAATAGATATGTAACAGAACACATAATTTTGTTTCGCGTTTCAGTCAGCCGCAATGACTCTCCTTAATTAGATCTATCTATCTATTTAGAAGATTTAATTGCATGTTGAAGTCGATTGCATTTTCACGATTTCTAAAGTAACAATCTAAACGTAAAATTTACCTGATTCGTTCTAATTATCCATATCACAATTTACGTAAACGATGGTGCAGATCACTTTGGAGCTCATTCGTACTTGACGATGAATTCAGTATAATGATTAACTGAATAATTGTAATAATTGGTTTGCGCGATTCAGTAGTATACATACATATAATAAATTGCATCGTCAACAACATCGCGTGTATTATCTAAATGACCGTTAACAGTAAATAGGGTGCTCTTACAGTGCGCATCTCCATGGGATTTTATCTTATTTTATATAGATTATATCTGCATATTCTCTTCCCAACAATAAATACATCAAAGAAGGGCGGGCGTGACACAGAATTTTATATATGAAGAAGATTCCAGATCATAATATCATTTGAGACTGTTTCGCAAATCACTATTCCAATTACTTTTGAATGGAACGCATTCTATTTCTACTTCCTGAGAGGATGCCACATAGCGATCGGACGCCGCAAGGCCATTAGCATTTGTCTCCAATGAGCCAATGCTTTTCCCATCGAGGTAGATCCTATAATGATGTGCCCTACGGAGTATGTCTTTGGATTTGTTCCTTGGTCACCGTTTATTTCCGCCACTGTCAATCTCAATTGTATAGTCTGTGAAGAAAGACAATCATTTGATAAAAATATTTTCAAAGAGAAAGGATACAATCAAATATTATAGATAGAAATATAGATTTATTTTTACATGTAATATTCATTAAAAAATTTAGTAAGAAAATTTATCTGCCAAATAAATATTATCAAATAGAAAATATTGTTATTAATCCGAGGTTTTTTAGCTTTAGCGATTCGTATTATAAACATTACTCTTTTTGGAAATTAAATCATGTCTTTACTGTGATTGTTGTTATTGGAAAAAAAAAGTGAAAATTTAATCAAAACCTGTAAAGTATGCGCTGGTACATTGAATATTATGGCCTCGTTGAAGATTGGACTTTTCTCGCCTTTTTTGACAGATGTCCTCTTTTTATGCATTTTTTTCCCTTGTTGAAGAAGATATACCTTAATGAAAAATATTATAATATTTTTAAAAATCTTTTTACCGAAATACACACATATATAAATGCGATGCCTAAATTACCTTGACGAAGAAATCACCCGAAGATGAATTTGCGCCGTGCAAGTTGCGCGCTTTAACTACTACAAGGGTGAGTCTTTCCGCTGTTGGCAAGTAACTGAGAGAGAACATCAATTCTCCTAAATGGGGAATGGGTAAGGCAGATCCACTGAGTGCTAGCCAAGTCGTAGCTGGTGGTCTAGCTGCGGGTCCAAGTTTCAAATTGGCTTCGCCAATTAAAGACGCGCCGCCATTGATATTAGATTCATCAGAAAATACCTGAATAATAAAAAAGAGAATTTTATTTGAATTCAAATCTGAAACCATCTAGATTAACATTTAATAGAAAAATTAATTGATTCGTTTACCTCAACAAGAAGTGTTTTGCCTGTTGGGCCTTCATCGAGAGGAAATAAAAATTTCTCCTGATAACTAGGCGATGGACTTCCCCTATAAATTCTTGTTTGCACATGGGTCTGCCTATCGGGTAGTAGACATACTCTACAAAGAAAAAATAATCTTTGAATATTTCTAAGAACTCAATTAATTATTAATCAGTTGTTTCTAAATTAATTTTTTTTAATTTATTTTTTTATTTTAAGAGAATTACAAATTTAATATAAATTTATTTAGATATGTCGCAAAGAATATCGCAATACGGCGCGCAGTAACATGATAGAGTTTTGGATGAGTCAAGACGATACAATCGAACAAGAGATTATTTCACATGCAAAAATATGTCGAAAATGTAGAATAAAATGTTTATGATGCTTCGTTTTCGTGACAATTAAATTTTAATTCATTGTCCTATGCGATGATGTCTCATTTGGTACGCTATAGGTATACTCATTACGCCATAGCGGCGCTATACAGTACTATTTCTCGCGATTGCATGTTGCTTGGAGAAAACAATATCAGTTGATCCAGATTTTGATAAATTATATATATTTAATATATATTTTTATAAAAATTATATTTACACAACAAGTAAGAGATAAAGTCTACAATGGCCGAAGTTGCATCTTAGACGCTTAAATATTTCCATGTGAATTTATATACGACATTTATAGCCATTTGAACTGCGCATCGAATTGATTTTTCGGAGAAACTTAGAAACCAAATTAAATTACAGTAGTAATATTACAAATTATATTGATAAGCTATTTAATAATTTGATGTTCCATTAGGCATCCTATTAGAGAGATCTTAATGTGCTGTAAATAAATTTATTGCGAAAAATATTACCTCGGCCAGAAGTCGAACCCGAATTTCTCAGCATTCCGTACGAGCATTTTAGATCACCGAGGTTTTGGTAATATTCTTCGCAGTAACCGATATGTAGGAACATATGCATTTTTCAAGTAGCGTGTATAGGTAAACAATAATGAACGATTTATTAAGACGTATAATGTAAATACACAAAACAAGTAAGAGATAAAGCCCATAATGGTCGAAGCTGGAGCTTGGACTGTTATACATTTTAACTCTTATGCGAGGTCTACAATAGAAGTCGTAGAGTCTTAAGTAGAGTCTTAGAAAATTGACCAATCACCGTCGAATGTGTGAAAAATAATCAACTATGACTGGTCAATTTTCTACGATTTAAAACCCTACGACCGTCACGGTTCTATTGTAGACTCCGCATTACTTGTTATATATTCATGTTATACGGTCATAAATCGTTTGTTAAAATTGTTTTTAGTACAGAGGAGAGTTGCTGAATGCGTACTTATTTTTTATTATATTTTCCATTTGGCATTGTTTTGTGTGCAAATGAACATTAAAAATTATAGCATAAGATTTCGGACACTTATTATTATATGTTTAACTTTCATATTTTAATAACAAATTAATTTATTATAAATCTTTTTGTAACATTCTGCAAAAGAAAGATCTTTTAAATCGTATTTCCTTTGAAAGTTTTGAATTTATTAACAAAAATAATTAAAAGTGTAAGATTAATAAAGGAAATCATTAATATCTAATAATTAATATCTAATAATTAACTATAATCTCTAACTTTATAATTAATTAAAAAAGATCAAATATTTTATAATTATTAAATAGTGAAAAGACAAATGACGTCAAAATAAAATTGGTTGAAATATTTTTTGGCACTTGACAATTAGCATTTATATTTATATCAATTATTAATTTTATTATTGTCAATTATTAGTTTTATCCTGTAATGATACGATTTAGAAAATTTGATGTATTTTTTAAAAATATTGATTTAATTTTTATAATATAATATATATACAATAAAAATATGTATAAATATGTATATACAATAAATAGAAAATATTCTGCAATAAACCTTCTTTTATGAAAATACAAAAATTTATAATAAAATTGAATTACGTTATTATCAGCAACATAAGTTGATCAAAAATTAATATCAGATATTCCTGATTTTTTAAAACGTTGCTAACATTCATAAAATAAGATTATTACTTTCTTTCTATTATTCATTTCTTATTTATTTTATATTATTATTGTCAAATGTTGCTTATATTAAGTAGTATAAAATATTGATGAGATAAGATATAAGAAACCAGTACGCATTTGTTAACTCTTTCCTACTAGTACGCAAAGAAAACGTTTACCTTACGAAAGTATCTTGCGCAGGAGAGCCGTCAGCGGCAATAAGATCTCTAGCTTCCAAGACGCTTACAGCCAGATCGCCTTCACAGTCGTTTCCACGACCACCCCATCTTTCGTATTCGAGTCCGACACAGATGTGACCTACGATGGGTGCTTCTTCTAAATCGTTTAAGTTGACGCTAGTATCGGAACATACGCTTTCACAACTGATAGCTCTTTTTAAAGTGGATTCATCGGGAGGTGGTTCCGGTTCGGGACCTAAAGAACTTCGACGATTTCCTGATCTGGCATTATTGTGATCGTTTATCGCATAACCCAAAAATGACTCCTCCAGACTCTAAGAATCACAAATGATATACTTCTTATTTTATACTGTTTGTGAAGTGATTTGTAATGTTTTTGAAGAAAATGTATCATTGCCTGTGAAAGTCTTCTCTTCAATTGCACTTCCTCTAAAGCGACGTACAGTTCTTGGCTACTTCTTCTCCTACAAAAGCGGATTATGCAAACATACATACACATATACATGCATTATAATGCGAATATATTTTGATTTTATAATGATTGAAAGATATAGATTATAATTTAGAGAATATTGCGTAATTTTTTATGATAATATCCATACCTCGAGAGATCGGTAGCGTCAAGTTCTACATATTCGTGGATGCCATTCAGCCTTTCTATACTTTTACGTCTTTGTTCAAGACTATTAAAAATATCCTAGAAAGTTATTTTGATTAAAAAATTAAATATAATACATGTACCGTCAAATATTTTTTATCGTTTATGTAATCCACAATTTCTTCTTTATTACAAAAAAGTATATACCTCTGACGTGCGGGTAAAACTGGGATCTGATAAATAAGACTCGTGGTTATGATCTTTAAGCAATAGAGGAGACGACGGTGGATCTTGTAAACTGTTGTACACCTACAGACAAAAAACAAAATTAAAAACAAGCCTTTAAAAAAAAAAATAATAAATTACATTGTCCGACATTTTTAAAGTTTTTTTTTCAGGCATTTAAGCAATGGAAATTGATTTCGCGATAGGGTTTTTTGTCCTAGATTCTGAATCTAAAGAGAAAAGTAGTAAATTAATTTTAATTTTTGAAAAAATATAATGGAGTAAAAAATGCAAAAAGAGGTTTTTGATTATTTTTTAATATTAGT
The DNA here is from genome assembly GCF_000204515.1 of Acromyrmex echinatior. Next base: position 230,827 of record NW_011627071.1, on the reverse strand, counting down.
AGAAAAATAATGCGAGCCAGTAGAATTTCGAATTTTTTTAAGAGGGATAAAACGAAAGCTTAGTCTTTTAAGCTTAGGTTTTTAAAATGCGAAAAATCTGATGTTATGTCATTGGAGACTACTTCTTATTCAAGACTACTTCTACAAGAGTGCGCATCAATTCTAGCACAGGCTTTCCTTTCCGTATGCACTATTCTCTCCGTCCTTCAACGTGTTCCTTATTATTAATCTAGGTATTTTTATGAGTATTTTTGTCTCATGAATCGGATTATAGTCTTTGTAGGTTTATTAGTAATTAACCAGAATAGCTATATTACTGACCGGTATGTGAATATCCTATATGATAACACATGATAAATGATAGACTAGGATACTCACATAAAAAAAGCACTTCAATTTAGAGACAAGGAACAAGGGTACTCATACAAAAGCATCCGGTTAATAAGAGGCATGTTGAAGAATGGAACAACGCGCCCAGAGGAAAAAAGCATGTACTAGAATTGATGCGCGTCCGTATAAGAAAATCTGTTCCCGAGTACTCTAAAGTCATAAAAGTCACCAAATTTTTTTGCTTCTTAGTTTAAAAAAGCAAGGGTCAAGCTTTCATTTTATCCTTCTTAGGTTTTATTTGCTCGCATTGCTTCTCTATGAATGAACAAAAAGTAACAAAAGAAACGCATTTTTTGCATTTTTAATACTTTTTTTTAAACTAGAGTCAATTTATTACTTTTCTTTTTAGATTCGGATTCTAAGGAAAAAAAAACGTATCAAAATCAGTTTTCATTGCTTGTATCAAAATTCGGACAATATTTCAAAAATGTTATATTAAATAAAAAGCATAAAAGTAAATTATAGTACTTCTTGCGCTGTTCTGTGAGCTTCAAGGTTTAATTCAGGACTATAAAGATCAGAACTCCGTCTTGAAACATCGAGACCAGACAGATCTGAATCGGTTTCCGCATAAATCTCTCGCATATCTTGTAAATATTCGGCTTCCTGTAAATGTTCTTCAGTGCTATCATTTATGAATGTCGGCGGCGATGTCGATGGAAATGCAAATTGCTGTACTTGCTGCGCTGAGGAGAGTACCGAACTATGAACAAAAAAGTCCTGTTGTAATTCAATATAACAAGAAATTAATGAAAATGTTTTTAGAATTAATGCTTTAGAACTGATAGAACAGAGGAAAGTTGCTAATACTAACAAAGATCTCTTAAAGAGATACCACTTCATTTCTCAAAAACCAACTATTACATTTTATTAATATTGACATGATTTGTTTGAATGATTCAAAAAGGTAAAATAATTTATATATGTATGCTTAATTCTATACAAAATCAATTAAAAATAATTTTCCAAATGCGAAAAAACAATTCTTACAACTTTTTTTGTAAATTGTGTAATTTACATAATATATATCTATATTAAAATATTTTATAGTTAATTTTTTTTATTCGAATAATTTTTTTTCTCTTTTTATTTTTAACTCTAATAATTAACTTTATAAATAAATTCATATTTATGTTATGATTTATAAATTTTATTTTTATTGTAATTTTTATATAGTTATTGTAATATTTTATTTTTTTATATGGCTATATTATTGATAATATTACATTGATAATATTTTATACGGGGTGAGTAAAAGCCCCGGACAGGTGAAATATCTTGAAAATAAATTCTTGACAAAAATAATTCAAATAAAAGTTGAAGGGTTTAAAAATCCATTTACTAATCATATCGTTCGATCTTAGGTGGAGTCGCTAAGGTCAAAATCATATCGATTTTGTTTTTAATTTGCCCTATTTTTTATTCTAAAATCAAATAGCTGATGTTAAAACACTACAATAAAATTCATCTTTACAATGTTGTTCAGGATCATGACTTGGATAACATTTGTCAAGATTAAAGTCATTGGAGATTATTATTTTCATTTTTACGTCTAAATTTTTAGTACAAGAATGATAATAAAATCCATCACCTTAATAAATCCAAATCGCCTTAATAAATATGCATGACCCTGAACAATAATTAAAAGGTTTTCAGTCATCAGTCGAATACCTTGGGTAATACTAATGGCGATACTGTAACTTTCAAGCTTTATAATTCGAATTGATCTAGAACAAGTCGGATCAAACTGTCGGTGGCAGAAATGATGTTCCCCGAGCAACGTGTCTTCGATTGTTTAACGAACGCAATTAGAGTGAGAATTGAGTCATCAATTTGTCTGGATGCACTACGTCTATACTCTCTGTTATCAACTAGTTTATGTCTGTCCTGTTTGTACTTTGTGGTATTTCATTCAAGAGTTTTTTTATACTAGTGTCTTTTATTTCGAAGCGCGCGAGCGCAAACGCGATCACGAAAGGTCAACCATATGTATAACAATATTATAAATTTAATTTTAGTCCCTAGAAAAAATCGACTTTCCGATACAATGGTTGAGACACTAGTAATTTTAAAAAAGCATGACAAATAGCAATTGTCCAAACATTTTTATAAGTACTACATAAGTAGTATTATAGTTTGATATAAAATAAAATTTGTTCACGCCATTTGTTTTTTTTTTTATAAGAAGTATCTAAAAAGTATCTTTTAGGTACGTCTATACTGTGTTTATACATAGGTAATTCTTTAAAAATGCATTTACCTCGAACTAGATACTTTTCCCACCTTATAAGTGTAGATATAGTGCCTACATGTAGATATATGTAGATATATGTAGATATATAATACCTACGTATATATAGAATAGATACCTATACTTAGATATTTCAAAAGGTACTTGTTACATTGCCCTCTTGAAGTAAAAAATTTTTGTCCAAAACATTTTTCGTTATAAGCCTTGGTTTTCACGAGAAATCAATACATCACTAAAATGGCTCACTCTATATAACAGTTATTTTTGCACCATATCTGCATATAGTTGTATTCAGAATAAAGTTCACGTATTATCAATACAAAAATGTTGTCTTTAGTTGCGGAAAATTTGTAGCGATTATTTCATTCCGTTTAAATATAAATCGAACAATAGAAGAGATCAAAATTGAGTTTAATTATCAAGAGAGAGAGAGAGAGAGAGAGAGAGAGAGAGAGAGAGAGAGAGAGAGAGAGAGAGAGAGAAAATTGCTGTATTTTATACAGAGTGTTTGGAAAATCGCCTGTAATATTTCAGGAAATGATTCGGGACTGAAAAAAAAAAAAAGCTGAACATAGGTCCAGAAATAAGTCGTTTCCAAATTATAAGCATTTTGATACTTAAAAAATTGTAATTTATTTTTCATAATTACAATCATAATTTTTTTCATAGTATCTTAAATAATTACATTTTGGATTATTTTGTCGTTACCTAGAATGCACCACGTGGAAGCATAATCCGCTTGGCATCCCCTTTTTTTATTTTTTTTTTATTTTAAATTTTTTTTACTTTACTAGAGGGATGCCCAGCGGACTATGTCTCCACGTGGTGCATTCTGGGTAATGCTAAAATAATCTGAAATGTAATTATTTATGTTAAAACACTATGAAATAAATTATGATTGTGATTATGAAAAATAAATTACAATTTTTTAAACATAAAAATGTAGGTTATAACTTTCGGAAATTAAATACTTAATTTCGGACCTATATTTATGTAGCTTTTTTCCTTCTTTTTGGATCCTGAATCATTTCCCGAAGTATTATAGGCGATTTTCTGAATGCTCTGTATATCAGATGTTGAAAATACATCTACTTTTATCAATTTTTAATAACTCACTTATAAAACTCCGAAGCATCTATGTAGCTCTGTGAAGTAACCGATCTGAGTGCGCTGAAGATTCTCTCACCGGTTGTTGGATTACTCTTCTTTGTAATGTTCTGAGATGGGTCTGGAGGAGCGGGTGGTGGCGGTATCGGACTCAAAATCGATTCGCTCGCAATTTTCGTCTCGTCCACTATTGGTTCTTGAATTGTACTTGCGAACAATATCGATTCACGATTTGAACGTGTCTGACACTCATTCATGGATTCGTAAACAGGAAGATCGGGTAAGCTCTGAATGTATTGCGAGACTCGCTGAAGATTGTGCGACTTAGACAGATCGCTGTGAAATATGTATGAATCAATATCTTCTTGATGATCGGGAGTACTTTTGAATGGAGTCATCTCGATGTTTTGCATATCATTATTTTTTCTGTTAAGATTGTCGTTCAATTCCTCGCTATTCTGAAGCATCTTAGAAATTGTCTGTGGTCCGTATATTGATTCCATGATCATCTGATTAGTTGAATTCGATGAATTCGTCATATTGAAGCTATCTGAGAATCCTCTGGATTCATTCCTCGTATATGGTCGCACATGATTCCTTTGAACAGTTTCGTAACTATCGTAACTTCTATTGACTTCTTCGTCATTTAACTTGTCACGAGAGTTATCTATGGATGCGCTTATATCATATCTAAGCCACGCAGGCTCTTTGGAAGGAGATTTAAATTGCCTAAAATAAACATACAAATCGACATACAAGATCGAATAAAAATGGCCTTACGGTTTTAAACTTTATGACCCAATAAATAAATTATATTCGGAAAAATAGGAAAAAAGTTATACCTGATTAATCTAGAATCTACATGGTTCTGACTGGAGTAAGGCGTCATTTGAATGCTCTCCGCTATCATCTTTGCATTGTCGAACACGAAGGTGGGACGTTCGATCGACTGGAAAGGATCGTGATTCTTCAGCGGTTCGCTCTGAAAGAGAAACACGGACGGACCGGAGGCTCTTGATCGAATCGATCCTCTTTGCAATGATGGCGGTGGTGTCAATGGACTGGCTTCGTGCATTCTGATATAATCGATAGTACTTGGTGTCTGAAGCGGCGATGGCCTCGGACGAGCGGTCGGTCGTGGTTGAGGTGCGGGCCTCAACGGTTGAGGTGGTATCGTGCTGCCGCAAAGAGGCGGATGTAGATCCCTGTCGACAGCCTCAAATCTGTATAGCAGTGTGATGGTGTAATACATTTTTTTTACCTCACCTCTCCCCCTGCCTAGGAGCGTTCGACTTTTCACGCAAAGCAAGATCCGTCCGCATAAAAAGTCATTATGCCCCTTGGCAGGGGGGAAATGGGGTGGACCTCGCTTCGCATGGAAAGTTGTCGTACATCCCTAGGCAGGGAGGGAAGTGGGGTGGATCACGCTTCACGTGGAAAGTCATATTAATAAGCCGCTGGGCAGGTGGGAGATGGGGTGGACCTCGTTTCGCGTGAAAAGTCGGACGCCCTTTGACAGGTGGGTGGTGAAGTGGAACTCGCTTTGCGTGGAAAGTCGGACGCTCCTTAGCAGGGGAAGATGTCGAGTGGACCTCGTTTTGCGTGAAAAGTCGAATGTCCCTAGACATAAGACAGGTGAATAGGTGGGATGGACCTTGCTTCGCGTAGAAAATCGAACGTTCCTATATAATCTGAGAGGAAAGGTGGGATGGACCTTGTTTCACGTGGAAAGTCGAACGCCCTTTAGCAGGGGAGTGGTGAGGTAAACCTCGTTTCGCGTGAAAGTCGGACACGCCTAGGCAAAGGAGATGTGGGGTAAATCTATCTTCGCGTGAAAAGTCGGACGCCTCTTTGTAGGGATGGGAGATGGACCTCGCTTCGCGTAGAAAGTCGGACTTTGTTATATTCTTCTGCGTAGTTTATATTCAATTTTATTGTTAATGTTAGTCAGAAAGATACACACTTATTTTGAACAAGTAATATGGCAATAGAAGTGCATGCAGCCTATATATGATGATGATCACATAATTACAAAATATTTATTATACTTTTTTGTTAGTAACTTTTTAGCAAAGAATGAGCGCGAGATAAAATCTCTTAAAAGTTACTGAAGACCTTGAATATATGTCAAGATCACGGTCGGAACTAAGTCCATTTTTGTTAACATTTACTGTATATTAATTAATTATATGTACGTATTGTACAAATAGATTCTGTATAAAAGCAAAAATAGTTTCTTAATATCATTGCAAATTTATATTTTATAATCTTGAATGATATTGAGAGGATCGTCGTGGAACATCTTTATCACTTATCATATTATCATATTTTTGTATTAGGATTTTCAACTTAAAATTATTTCAGGAACACATTATTTTTTAAGAAGTGATTGTTGTAGGACATTCTGTAGATTGTTCATATCTTTCTTTTTCTTTCGGTAAACAAAATTTTAATATTATTTAAATTATAAGTAAATGTTTTTAGTCTTAATTGTATTTATAATATGTAAAGGATATTTATAATTGAAAAGAATAGTTATAATGTGATTTAACTCATTCGATTAATTGTATGACATTTATAAAATACGATATTTATAAAATTTTAATTATTTGTAATCTACCTGGTAAAAGCGCCTTGTGCATCAAGCCGGATGTCGCTATCGCTGTGCAACAGATGTTGAGAGGCATTTCCAGTCTGGCAATATAGACCTGGTATTGTCTGAGCAGTTGGATGCTGAGCCTTTACCAACCCTACCTTTAAATAATATCTACTATAATTGGACATCATTTAAAATAATATAATGATAGTCTATAATAATATTAGACAACAAAAGAAAATTTTAATTCTGCATTTAGCATTTTTGTTTTAACATATGCAAAGTGATTTGAAATAAACATTTGTCCTTAAATATGTTCAAAATCAAATATAATATATCTGAAAGGTATCTTATGTTCGATTTTAAACATTCATTACATTCAGCCTGGATAAGATATTTTTCAGAAATTTTTATAAATTTAAAATATAAAAAATATTTTAAGGTATTAGAATTTATATATTTTTACCAGGGATAATCCAAATTAATAATTTAATTTGTGTTTTGAATTACATTACCTTTTCTTCCCGTGGTGCCCAAAGCCAAGAAAGCCTCTGTCTCCATTCCTCGCAAACGCTCCAGAAATTCCTGGTGCTAAATTGCCATCCTGTGCAATATCTACAAGAGAGACGAGACTAAATATAGACGCTAACTGCTAATTATCTATGTTATTGATTACCAATCATGGGATAGTTTGTTTAAAATTGTAATTCAGAAATATCGGATTGTTAAAGTAAAAGGTAAAGGCATTCAAATTATTAAAAAAACAAAATCTATAAAACTGTTACACAATTCATTTATATAGAACTTTTGATTGTTGTTTGATTGTTGTAATTCTGAATAAATTTGTCAAAACATTTTATAGTTTAACATTTACTTTATAATAACAGGGAACTATACTTTATAAGTCTAAAGATAATTATTTTATTTTATAATTATTTTTAAAGATAATTGTATTTTCTAAACAAAAACTACAAATATGATTCTCAATTTTTATTAAAAATTTTTATTCTATTGATTCGATGTTATTTTTTGTGTTCTTATTTTTTATTACATTAAAATATTATATTTCATTATATTGAAATTATTAATGTTACCTTTTGCAAAGGACAAGTGTGACGCTAGCAGAAATGACAATAATTAAAGCTACTGCAAGTCCGGTAAAAACCCAACTCATTTTTTGAATTCCAAATTCAAAAAATCCTACGAGATTGTGAAATCTGAAATATATAAATTTACGATATCAGGGGAATGAGTGATGCACCTAAGGAAAAGTGGAATACGTGCTGTAAAAAATATTTTAAGTATTATTATTATATATATTGTTATTAAATGTTGTTTATTTGATTCTATTATCAATGTTAATTGCTGCACTAAATGAAGTTATTATTATTATATTATTGTTTATCTATTAATAATATTGAGAATAATTTAATATAGGTTGAAACGTTCGTTTTTTTTTATTATTTTATTTGAAATATATTATGTATTAAAAATCGACATCCAGCTTTAGCTCACAGCTCTCTGTTACATTTTTAATTATATGATTTTATCTATTGGAGACGTAACGTGTTATTAATTATTTAATTTATTCTGTTTATTTTGAATAAAAGATCTGCATTTTTTTTGTATGTTTAACTTTTTTTAATTTATTTTAAATTTTAAAAAATTAAGGTCTGGTTATTTTATCTTCGGATAAATCATGTAATTTATCTAATGGATAAACAAAAGAATAAAGGAGTAAGAACATAGAAAGAGTTATATTACTAGTCGTGATTCAACCTGAGATCTAATTTAAATTAGAATTAAATCGGATTTTCATTTGAAAAACGCTTTTTAAACCACGATTTAATAAATCCGAAGTTCGAATTTTGATTCAAACTTAGCTCGCTTGAAATGAGGTGTTCAATCGTGGATCGAGCTATGACTATGAATACGAATCTAAGAGAGTTAGAGAGTGAGCTGAAGGTTATCGAAAAATGGAGCAAACGAGCCTGAAACAAGAATGATTCGAAAAATTTTCGACCTGATACAAAAATGACACTACAAATATCAAATTGCTATAATTTTAGATAAGTTTTATCCTGTGCACAGAATAAAATTTTAGATAAATGCGTTCATTAGTTTCTTTATTTCGGTCGTGTAAGATAACCAATTTTTGGTTCCGTCACTACAATGCACCCGTTTATACTTTTTCAATTACAGTCACAACATTATGTAAATCTTAATCTTTTAAAATTTAAAATAAATTAAGAACATATTATGTAAATTGCGCTTCGAATTGGCAAATTATAAATACCGCAAGCATTATATTCGCCATAATTAGTTCACACTTTTTCCTCTTTCCAAATAAGGAAATGGCTTGCGAAAATATCTGTGGCTCAAATATTGAAATAAGCGATGAAACTAATGCTTCAAAGAAAACTCGTTTTAGAAAACTCGCATTATATAAGTATAAAAAAGTTATTAGAATATCGTTAAATAAGCATATTGAGCAGAAAGGGAATATTAAAAAATAAAAAAAAAATTGCCAAAAAATCATATGTATGTTTTTTTGTATTAGAGTAAAAACTTTTCAAATTACTCGTACATGAGAGAACAATATGGGATTTAAGTTATATTTCCAACGAGAGCAATTACGTGCAGCGTGAGCAACTACGCCTGTGAGAGAAATATGAATGCACGAACACCTGCTCTCCTTAAAGAGAGCGTCACGTTTCCTATAATTTTCTTTTTATGGTATAAGACGATATTTTATGTCGTGTAATTTTGTTGATGACCTACACGGTCAAGTCTAATGCGAAGTTGTTCGATTTAGTATTACTTTTATAATACAGATAGTGCGAGTTTAATTAAGTTCGTGTTTGTCATATGCGTCTCATTGTCAGACGTCCTAATGTCGATTTAGACGGGCTGTATCCGTCTTTGAAGAGTTGTCTTCAATATTCAATTTCATGTCGTATTATATTAACGATAGAACGTCGAATTGTGACCGATTTGATATTGCTACACATTTCCGTCGACACTACTTCCAAATCGATGGACGTGCACAAACCGATGGACATGTACGTACAGATGGATTAATATATGCAGTGAGCTCAACTGTAGCCTATGCTTATGCCAAATGCGCGCATATTTTACGTTGTTTTATCTATATTTGCCCGTTATCAATCACAATTCTATAATATATTTTATTTTTGTCGCGATGGAAACTCAAGATTTCTCATATTTTATTGGGTAAATTATAAATAAATTTAACAATTATATATATGTAATAAATATATCATAATGTTAATTTTTTAATAATTGTACCTTCATACTTCTATAAATAGAAAAATGAGATGAATTAATTGATGTAAAAAAATATATAGTTGCCTTAAAAAATATACATATATATAAGCAAAATAGATAATTCTTAAAATAAGCAATTATATGTTTTTTTTTTATACTAGTGATGTAAAAATATCTCGTAAACTATATTGACCGCAATGATTTATAAATAAATAAACCTATAAACACGTTTTTTAAATATATACCTTCAAGTTATTTGTTTACTCTATATTTTTAGTTGTTTTAAAATATTTCTTTTAAAGATAAAAATTTTTATTTTACGCGGAGCTAATTCTTATTTTATTTTTTACAATTTTATTGTACACCAGAGAAGTCAAATACGAGAGCACTGTATATGCACGTTATATGTATACAACAATTTTACGCGTCGATCATAATTTTTTTTCTCATTTTTAAAATAATTTAGGTCACGTCTCTTGACAGCGAAGCACTTACAATGATGGAGTATAGATTGTAGAGCACAAACAGTTCTCGAACATCCATTGATCTCGACACGCATGTTCGAGGCAGATGCGTGAAAAAAAACTCGGTTTTAAAATACTGAAATTAACTTTGCAATAAATTTGACGGCAGATCTAACGGATATATCGCTCTACATTGAAACATACTCTATTGAAATTGGATATTGTGACAAAACTTAAGATACTATATAGGTACTTGATATGACTATATATATACTATATTCATGCACTCATGTTTAAGTTATATTAACAAACAAAATATCATAATGAATTTCTATTTCAAATACAGATTGAAAATTATGTGAGTTTCATAATTATTAATTCAATTTTTATCGCCGTATTAATAATATTTAAAATTTTAATTATAGTACATTAAAAAATTTGTTTATGTCGCATATTATTAGGATTACATACATTATATTTAGGATTATATACACATTGATCTGACCAAAATATAAGTATTTATTTCATATTGCTTTTTTTATGGAGAGGAAACTTTTTAATCAGACAGCAAAGTGCAAATACTTTTAGTAAATAATTTATTTGTTATATTTGTGCTTTTCTTTGTCTTTATTTTTGTAATTTTAAAAAGTTATACTATTGTCTTTAAATACAATATAATATTTTGTGAAGTATGTGTCATTTGCTAATTTTTCTCTTTCTATCATATTATCTATAAAATAAAGGTAACTTCGAGATTTGACAAACTATATTTAAAAGGAGAATGAATCCTCAATTAAGAAACTAAATTAAAACTTAACTGAGGATTCATTCTCCTTTTAATAAATTCATTCTCATTTTAATTACTATCTATATGAATTGGCTGTATATATTTGTGGCTTATAAGCAGATGAGAATTTATTCAAATGAATAGAAATCAACATAAATGTATTATACAGTGTGTATAAAAAGTAACTGATCTTCTAAAATGTCTCGAAAAATATAAATTTTATAAAAAGACATTTTAAACAAAAATTTTTTTAGACAAAAAGATCTATTTACTGATTTTATTACACACATGATTTGATCTTGGACGGCGTCAACAGGTAAAAATCACAATTTTTTAAAATAAGAATTTCCATTTTTCATTGCATATTTTTGTAACTTATTTCATGAATTTTTCAAAACATTATGACAAAATATTTTTTCATTAAATACTTTTTGAATTATAAGGCTTGAGTGTTACAATATCGTCGGCATTATTTAAAGTATTCAACTGATGATTAAAACCTTTTAAATGTTATTTAGGGTTATGATTTTGATAATATTTGTCAAAATCAAGTCCTTTTAGGATTGTTCCTCTTATTTTCATCTTTAGTGTAACTTCCAAACCTCTTAATCTCAACATACGATGTCAAGATTACGAACAATTTTTTTATAAAATTCATATTTTTATTTAAAGATATTTAAGATCTTCGACACTTTTTATACATCCTACATATATTTACACGTATTATATTTATACGTAAATGCAACATGTACTTAAAACTATTTAATTCAAATGAACTATATTACATATTCATTTGGAATACGGAGGATAATTGGAACATACAGGGAATTGCATGGTCATTCATCACAAAAAAGTGTACGTATAATTATTCGAAATTATGATACGACCGCATGGAGTAATTGAGAGAATAAAAAAAAATTGTTATTTGCATTACGGCAGAAGATAAAGTTCTCAGCTATTGAATCGAAATATATAATGTCAGCATATATAATGTCATTAAAGGTATGCAATATATCGCAAAAAGGTATAATATAATAAAAGGTTATATATTGGAACTTAAAAAAGAAAAAGAAGAAAAAACATGAAAAACTGATTGCGTCGTACAGATACGCTCTGATTACCTAGTGAAGATTTTTATGTATTTTTTTTCTTTAAATATCGATTCAATTCACATTTGACGAACCATAAACTCGGTTATTCCGTGAGACGCGTGCTTACCTTTCAGCTTCCAAATTCATTGATCGTGTGACAGGTATTTCGAATGGCTCCGAAGTAGAGATGATAAAAACTATGTAAAAAGTAAAAGAGGCAGGGAAAAACAGAGAAAGAAAGAGAGAAAGAGAGAGAAATATCACAAAGTAGGTTGATCTTAAATACTAACAAAAAATGATAAACCGTGTTACAGTATGTTCGTCATAAAATATTTAATTATAGCCTATCAAATACTTAAGTAATAACAATATAAGAAGCTGAATTTTTTATCCAAAGTGGTACTTCTCATACTTATAAGTGATTTATTATTATATTTAATTTTATGTATTTAAAATAAATCTGAAAGTTAACTTAAAAGAGCGTTTATTTAAAAGAGCTCTATAAATAAATAAGGCATGAACTGATTTTCATCTCACCTTTCTATCAAGATTCGACCGATTCACTTCTGGAACATCTATTTATATCTTCATATTCTATAGCTCGATTGCTCGGTTAAGTGCTAAGCAAATGACATACATGATGAATAATCAACCAAAAATATTCCCGATATAATACGCGTCGAGGTCGCGTTATCCTTCGCTACGTGTTGGATTTCTTAATCAGCCGTCTATGTCATTAATCAACCGATACTGCGGCACAAGTGTAGGAGCATGCAGCGAGATAACAGGACGGTGGCAAGGAAAGTGGAATAGAGAAAGCAGCACCATTTGCTGAGGTGAGAAGAGGATATTCGTGGGCGGACACGCGCGGCGTAGTCAGTGAATCAGCAGGATACCGCACCTGATCAATTAAGCTGCTAATCGTGCCGAAATCACTGGTCACTATCGCCACTATTATCCGTTGGACGTCCTCCATTATCTTGCATACCGAAACTCCGGTTATGTGTTCTATTCATTTTCTAGCATCATCATTTTCCACGTTTCGTCTTCTCGTTTTGAATCACTTCTCGCTTTAGGTCGATTAAATAATAATTAGATGGACGAGAGGGACTGGGACGATTCAGATATTATAAATCGGTTATTCTTTATAAATTGCTGCCAGCTACTCGTTGAGGCGGTGACAACGAACACGAGTACGAGCGTGACAGCAATAAGCTGGCGCGGCCCTCGTATCTCGCACGACTAATCGAGGCCTGGAATCAGGGCTTGCCTGCCACTCTTACCTCTACCATGAACATTGAAGAGCGGCGTCACGAGCGCTACCCACGGAGAAACTACCCCTTGGATTCGGATTCACTAGGGGTGGATTGCGCCATGCCAGAGATATATCCGGTGGCGCAGAGCGTAAAGTTCTCCAGCTAGACTCGTTCAATTGCGCGGGCGCACGCGCATTCTTAATCCATTGCGAGATTCTTTTACGCCTCACATAGTACTAACAAGAATAATACGAATTGTTGATGGAGACTGGACTTACATTTGATATATTTAGTACCTGACATTTTCTCTTCCATCTAACACTTTTGCCAAGTGTTTTCGTGTGTCGATAGCGTCTGTATTTCTTTCCTAACGTTTTTAAAGATATTTCTTTCTAACATTTAAGTATATTTATACTACTATTACATTTATACTACTGTTAAAGAAAGCTATTAATAAATGTCAGAGATGAACATGCCTTAAAAAATAAATAATTAGTTATTATTAAGGCGAATGAGGTAAAATTGCATAGACAAAATAATTTTCTTGTGACAAATAAACATAATCCTAGGATATACAAGAATAGGCCTAAAATGTCCAAACAAGTTTTCCATAAAATTTCCATTAATTCATACATTTCTGTAATTTTAGTTTGTGTCTTTCATATCTTGTGCATAATTTTATGAAATAAATTTTTTTAAAAAGTCATATTTTATAAAAAGTAATGTTTTTATTTAAGTTAAAGTCTGTTTACCTCTTTCCTCTTACTTTTGACTTTATTTTTTAATAACGTTCGGTCTGAGCGGGTTTGCACCAATCTGGATTGGATTAATGACATTGTACGCTCTCTTATTCGTAGAACATGTAACGTCAACCAATAGAATGTAATCCAACTCAAATTGATAACCCGCTAGGGTCGAAAACACTATTAAAAAATGTAATTAAAAGTAAGAAAAAAGGAGACAAACAGACTTTTAATTATAATATATATTTAGCTATAAATTTAAGAGAAAATTAAATATTATTTAGTTAAGATTATATAACGCATATATTTTTAATGTATATTATTATTAATGTATATTTTGAAACAATATCTTTTGATTGCAGAATTAATTATCACTACCATTGCAATAGAAACCTCTTCACGTTTTATTTTTATTTTATCATATATTATATAAATATTTAAGTTATATGTTTGTTTTTGCATATATTGTCCTATTTGATTTCAATTAATCTATAAATAATATTTGTACATTAAGCGAACAAAATGTGCTTATTTTACTGCGGAATTTCTTAACTACGGTCGGTATTCATAGTCGGTTCTTATTTTAAGACCATGTTAAGTAATGTCTTAAGCTGCTAATATAGTTCTCTGATTGATTCATGACATCTTTAAGACTGTACTTAAGATAGTCTTAAATATAAGAACCGATTATGAATACTGGCCTACGTATAATCTTTTTTTATATTTTATGTCTGTGATTCCTTTTTTCTCATATCTTTCTTTATGGAGCAACTGCCTGAAGTGTCTATTTTAAAGTAACTTCTTTAAAATAGACACTTTCAACTGCATGCATTCCCATCCTTGTCTAACCCTAATATTGCACCTTTTCGCATTTTATACTTTTTACATAGATCGAAACTTTAATAATGCTTTATTAAAATATTATCTTTTTCTATCGATTTGTAATTGCAAAATTAGTTATTCTAATTAATCTTAAAAAATGGTATATGGATTCACTATAAAATACATAGCATTATTGAGCCTTTCTTTTATCTATCTGATAAAATTTATATTTATTTCTTACTTCAAAAGTTAAGTACAACTATTTCCTATATTGTCCACAACTTTTCAATTATATAATTTAGTAAATTCAATGGTTTTTGTGAAAAACGATGTGAAAGATTATTTTTTTATAAATCGAACTCTAACAATATTGATAATACAAACTCTTCAAATTAAGAATATCGATATCTTTAATAGTGATATCTTTAATTCAGTGACAGTATTTTAATTTTTTTTAAATAAAATTTCACTTCAAAAAATTAAAACGTATGAAACTTTTTACAACGAAGTTGTAAATAGTATATAGTAAATAATACATAATTATATGTCCTTTTTTTTAGAAAAAATAATTTGTTCACAATTAAGCAAAAATCATTTATACTTCTCTTGGAGCGATATTTTTCGGTCTATTAAAAAAACCTCCAAATTCATTCCTTTTTAACAACGAATTAACAATAACTTTAGTTGATTGAACTTTTCACCTCTCTTGCAATAAAATTCACTGCAGCAGCAGATTTAGTGATTCAATTACTACTAATGTTTGGAGTGATATCTCAGCTCATTGTAATAAAAATTTTGCTGCTAAAAGTTTAGAGTGAATTCTTTTAATAAGCTTTCAAGATAAAATCTTTTTATATAAAATTTATAAAACATATAGAGTATGTTTGATATTAGGTGTAACACTGTTCATACGTAGATAGAGCGGACTAAATTGAATTGAAAAGTCCTGTATTATTTGGCAGTTTTTACAAAAAATAGTAACCAACATTAATTATTAAAGATCACCGAATAAATGCATATTCTTCCAACCCAAGTGCGCGGCGAAATGCGACCATCCAGCATGATCACTCGAGGTCGCCAGCGCACGTCGCGTGATGCAAGGCCGATGGGGAGTTGTTTGCATTCCATTATTCATTACTGAAAATCTATAATATACATAATGTAAACTATAATAAATTTTCAATATTTAGTTACTCGATAATTTCACTTAAATATATTAGCAATTTTTAATTTCTTGAATTTTAAAAAATTTGAATAATCTAAAAATCTCTAAAAATTCCAGGAATGTTTTTTGATGAATAGAACATCACCGATATTTTGCATAATTTTTCATGAATTTAGAAAAGAGAAAAAAATTATAATAAAAAATATATATTTTTAACGCCATTCTCGCAATGGTGAGAATAGGGAGTTAAAACTTGATAAAAATCTTTCATTCATGGAAGCCTAATAATTGACGTATAGCAAGTCTAATTTGGCGTAGGGCGTCAAATTTTATACATATATATTCTTTGATTACATGATAAATACTATGGTATTTAAAAAATAAATTATTCTGCTTAATTTTCTCTCTCTCTCTCTCTCTCTCTCTCTCTCTCTCTCTCTCTCGCTCGCTCGCTGTAATTAAATACAAATTCAACTTGTGATTGATATATTTGGTATCTCTTTTCAAATATTCTATAATCTTTTATATATTTTTTAAATCTCCATTTACTTGGAGAGTATTAAATTTTAACGATAAGTACAGAATATAATTCTAGTTTAATTTTTCAATTTAAAAAAAAATTGGTGAGACCATTACATTATAAATTCTTTTGATTTGTTTTTATAAAACATGATAAATGCATAAAACATGATAAATATATATTGTCTAATTTCTGTTTAAATTCAATTAATTTGTAAAATTGTAAAATTATATTTTATGTTACGGGTGCAGAGCGTCCCTTTTTTATCAAACGCTTTATATCAATTTTCATTAAATCTAAATGAATCGCCACGGCTCCAATCAATATGAAAATCGGTTGTTTTTAAAGATGGCCGTTCTTGCAAGATGATCACCTGGATGCACTGCATCTTTTCAATCCCGATTTAAACGGCCCTGATCTTTCTCCCCAAAATTGTTGTCGTCCCTGAGATGTAACCTGTTGCGACGCACGCACCTTTCCTGTCTCATCTTCATGCTCGATATCCATCGTCTCTTCCGTCTTTCGTCCCTAAGGATTTCTCTCTCCCATCCCCTCTCTCTCTCTCTCTCTCTCTCTCTCTCTCTCTCTCTCTCTCTGCGTCCCTCGATGAAACCAGCCGCCCACCACCCCCAACTTCCAGCACTACCCCCAGCTACCAGCTATGCTCAACAGCGAATCGTTTTCTGGTGGTGCACGAGCCCTGGCAATGGTCGGGCGCGTATAAAGTCAGTCGGGCTAGCCCAGTATCGCGGTACAGTGATACCTAGTAACACACATCCATGTCAGGTCGTGATAGACGTACCGAGAACGGGATCAAAAATCGATAAAAGATATCTCGTATTTTCATATGTGAGGGTGCTTGAATGAATCTAAATTGTGATTGGGTGATAATTGTAAATCGCGATCGTTATACAATCAATAGTGTATCGAGATCCTAACGAGGGTAAAAATACAATTAATCATTACTGCGTGTCACCGAAGCTATTCGCTTGTTACTATTCGGGCGACTGACAATGAATCATGTCAGTATAGCATCTAACTAATCGTAATTCGTTATTCGATTTAGACATTTATTTCGTTCTTGGAATGGAGAGAGAGAGAGAGAGAGAGAGAAAATAGGCAGCTGTGACGTAAAATTAATTGGATCGGGCTACGAGTAGAGTAACGAGCTGTGGCCGTGCACGACCGCTGAACTATAATGAAATCAGATATCCCTTTATTCAGTTTTATATGCGATTAACAGAGAATGTGATGAACGATTGTGATGAGCGAGAATTCTGTTAATGTCTTGTTGACCAAGATGAATTTGTAGAGTAGGACAAAAAGGGACAAATACAAAAAAAAATAATTGTAAAAATGTTGTCTTTAAGGAACTTAAAATCAAGCCAAATAATGATAATATAATTTTATCGTTATTTGGCTTGGATTTAAGTTCCTTAATTCTATTTCCAGATAACAATAATATAATTTTCGAGGAACCTAAGTAGGTACGTCAATCAGAATAAAATCAATTTTGGTCGATTAGAATAATTATCGATGGCATAATCATGGCATGTGAAAGTCAGTATCGCCTTTTTTATTTTTCATAGTATTTATTGAAAATCAATTTAGAGTTCTTTTTTGACTAAATGCTTTATATTACAATGATCCTCATGACGAACAAATCCAATAATTGATATAACATTTGGAAAAAAAATTAAAATAGTATAAGAGTTTTAATAATATTAATAATTTCTTCATAATAATATTCAAAGATAAGAAAGAAAAAATAAATTTCGAGTACTAAATTACATGTGTTAACAACTTAAACTTTAGGAATAATTTTCTACATAGAAAAATTTTACGTAGTTTTTTATTAAATTCAATGAAATGTAAATACAATACAATACAATACAATACAATACATTATATAAAATTAATATTCTACTAATATCTTATACTAATATATTATACTAATATCTTTCAGGACATAAAGCTGTGTTCAATAAATATTACAGAATATCATTACACAAGCCTACACAAAATATTTTGTTTTTTACTTAGAAACGACGGTATATAATCCTGAAGATTTCTGGCATGATTAAAGCAGATCCATATCTCAAATTGTTCCATCACATCAAATTTCCGAAATATTTTAATCTTAAGATTCCAAAAAGGTCCATTTTGGGCAAATTCGAATATCTCGTAAATCTGATGTGATGGAGAAATATGGATTGCGGATTTGACTTCAGCATAAAAAAAATCTATGAAAATCAGCTGTTAGGTTTTATAAATGGATCATAAGCTGTGTTTCATCATTCCTGCAAGTACAGAAAATTTATAGTATCGTAACGTGAACTATAAATTTTCAGTATCTGCAGTAAATAATATTTTTCCTTACTCATATCTTTCCTTCACATCTGATTTATGAAATATTTGAATCTATTTATTCCAAAAATGAATAGATTTTTTTTTTAAGAACTATAAAATTAGAACATCTCGAAAATTTAACGTGATAGAGCAATTTGGACTATGGATTTGTTTTTAGCATGCCAAAAATTTTAGGATTATAGACTGCAATTTTTGTCAAAACTTATTTCGGCCTGTATTATTATCTATACATTGTTTCGGCAGTTTATTAGTTTTTATTTAATATCAAAGCAGTAGTTAATACAATTTTAATAGCGTATATTAATCATTCACATTTTCAAATTTATAAGCTAAATAAATTATTGTGAACTATCTAATACTTTTATGACAAAAACCTAATATATTGTATTAAAAGCTAAACTAGTATTCTTAACAATATATGTCTCTAATGCTTTAATTTTTTTCAAGTTTTCGGATTTTCAAGAAAAATCCAAACTAATCGTATAAATGTATCTCGATTAGTAATGAAAGTATATACGTATAGATGTGCGGGATTATATCTGAATTGCTCCAGATAAAGTAACGAGATAATTAATCGGCTGTAAATGTACGACAATATCATAACATAGCTAATTGATTTAACGAAAATAAATTATGCTGTAGCCAAATGTATCTTTATTATACTTCAAATGGTTAATTAATGTGTCTGATTTTATTGACAGTGAACAAAATAAGAAACTATGCGAAATATTGAAAATACTATTTGTCGATGCAAAATTATTTAAGTATATATTAATTGAATCAATTATCACAAACTCTAATAATAGATATAGCGGATTAGATATGCATTTAATTGTTTTCTATTTTTAATAATTTATCTTCATTTTCAATTAATCTATTTTCCAGATAACATTTATGTTGCATAAGATATCTAAAGACATCTTTTAGATATCTTATGCAACATGTATGTTATTTGGATTGGTAGATTCTTCTTTCAATGCGCTATGTAATATTTGTAATATTATAATAAAAGCTTCAGAGGAGTGGACGGAGGATGTTAATAGCACTTCTACTAAAAGCTCTTATACTATTAGTTTATGTGAAAATTTATTTGCATTATAGTCAAGCGAGTAAATAAATATTGATTTTTATCAAAAAAGACATAGAGATTCACATGCGATTTTCTGTGAAATTGTTATTCCACGTCGAGAAGAATTCGAATTGTTTCCTAATAGTTTATTCGGAAAACTACGTCACTTTCCAAATACTCTGGACGCGAATGTAAACTTTTGTGTTTGCTCGAAAATCGTGTAAAGTACTCCAGAATTGATTACTGAAGTAGTGGAATCGCAAGTGTTTAGCGCGAATGACCACAAAGTGGTTTCACGATTACAGGTACATACAAAAGCAGTAAATAGCTTATGCCAGATCCGAATCATCGATATCTTTTTGTTAATTATCCCAGAGAAGTTCCCGTCGTGTTAAATTAAAAGTTGCGCGTATTGTCAAGGAAACAATAGTGGTACAATAAATCGAGAATCAAGCCAGTAGATTCGTCTCGCAACTTCCTTGAACTCAGACAGTTTTACATACATTCGTCAAAGTGCCGGACAAATTGTCAGAGGTTCTGGGCGATGTCCTGGAATTATGCGGCGGAGGCGGAGGCGGAAGTGGCAGTAGTGGTGCTGCAACTGGCGACAAAAACACATCAAGGAACACATCGAGCGGAAGCGCAGCTACTAAGATCGGCGCTATGACAGGAGTAGCGATAATCAAAGGTAGATGGGCCCCAAGAAGCACACGTTCGCAGCTTTCTTCCATTGCTAATACCGACAGTGCCGACAGTACAACTTCGACCAGTTCGGAGGTACAGCTGCATATTTTAGAATTATACAAAATGTTGAATATTTGCTAATGACTTATCCTGGCGAAAATAAAAATCGAAACGTATGTCAATGCAGGGGTGGGCAGTATTTGAAATACAAGTATTTAAAATATGTATTTGAATATATTTTGTATTTTGTATTTTCAAATATTTTTTATAGTACTTTGCATTTTGCACTTAAATACTTTTTTAAAAGTATTTTGTATTTTATTTATAAATTTATTTAAATTATTATTAACATTAACATTTTTTTTTTATAAAAACCGCATCATTATTGACTTAATCTATATATAGCGTTTATGTCTCAGCATTCATTTCTCATTAAATGCAAATGGCATAGATAATAAGATACTGATAGTAAGAGTAAGAATTAATGCTCTGTATAATTAAAGGAAGAATAATTAGAGAACAGTAAATAAGAATTTCAACCTATCAGAAACTGTATTCCACAGTACATGATACAATTTTTGAAACGTTTTTTGCCTACTCCTGCGAGGATTTTAAATAAAATGGGAAAATAGTATTTTGTATTTGAAGAAGTATTTATCAAAAATACTATTTTTGTATTTAAATATTTGTTTATATTCAATTTACGTTCTAATTTTATTTTCTCTTAAAAATAATTCTTATAATACAAAATATTATTTTGCATTTTATGTATCTTTAATCAATTTTTCTGAGATATTTACATATATCTATATTTTCTATTCCATATGCAAAATACAATTTTATTATACCTCAATTAATTTATTCGAATATATGAAATCTTTTAATTCAATTACTTCTAATTCGAGACCTAAAAATTAAATCGAAAGACACTTTAACCAATTTCGAACAAGCTAAACTTGAGATTCAGTAAGATATCTATAAAGAACTGAGTTCTCCTTTAAGATTCTTTTAAATTTTGTTCAAGACAAAAATCGTAAAAAATATTATCTCGGATTATTCACGAAAACTTTAGACGCACGCGATAGTGCTTTGTTCTTTCAACACTTCGGAAATCTGAATGCACTTGTTGCTCCTATTATGGGCGTCTCTCTTTATTGCGTGTGTCATTTTACTTACTGTTTCCCTGTATATTTTACATCGCATGTGCAACTAATCTCGCAGAGATTTAATCATAATTGCTCTTTATCTTTTAAGTAATGCTACTTCTTTGGTATGCAAATTTATGATAATTTATTTTCCAGAACATTTGACTTTGACAATATTTAAAGAATAATTGAAACTTATAAAAATATTGGAATTGAAATTGATAAAAAATTATGAAAAAACAAAATTCTGAAATAAAACTTGTATAAGTTTATCGAGATGTTGTGTTCATGTAATGGAATCACTATAAGTAAATTGAGTTTTAGAGCTCGCTATAGAAAAAGTTAACTGAAAAATTATACAGAAGTAATCAAAAGAAATATACACATATGCGTGTAAAAAATATTCCAAAGTAAATCTTTTTATAGAAACAACTTTTACAGCGGTATAATATTCGTAATTGATCAAACGCACAAAATAATTTTTCGTTTCTACGTTCAATTCGATCATAAAAATTTAATTAAATTTCGATGTTAAAAAACAATTCTAGTTTCATATGTATGTAACCAATATAATTTTAAATGAAATGTTTAACAAGCAAATTTAATACTAAAAAATCTATTTTTTGGGGAAGCATCTATTTTAATTTGCATTATTACATTCTGAAATACTACAGTAGTATACTCAGTAGATAACTTCAATTATTTCTAATTAAATTTGAATATATAAAATTAATAGATATTTTATAAAATTAATAGATATTATAATAATAGACGATTTATTAATTAATTATAATGTAGATTTAAATTTAATTTTTGCACGTTTCATATCCTCGTTGTATCGCTTTTATTCTAAGAATTCACCTGGGTCACTTATTTTAATCATGATTATATTAAATTCTACTTTAGTATTCATTATATCATATACAGGGTTGGCCATATTCGACGGAAAGATGTTTTTTTTTTCAATCATGGGAAACGTCGTTACTCGATCTAACATCTCTGTCAAAAGTTACAGTGTTTGCCAGATCTTTCGAATATGGCCAGATCTTTCGAATATGGCTAACCCTGTACATGGTTGATGATGATACATTTTCCAAGCGAACATGTTTTACTCCCTGCCTCACTCTGTGCGAGCTCATCGTTCGTCCTCGACTATTCTGTTCGTCTCTTATATGAGGCTTCATTTCAAACATGAAATGTTTTATCTACTACAAGGAACTTTGTTCCAGTATGCTGCGTAGCCGTCACTATTATGTCGGGCAAAATTTGTATGATAAAAGGAGTTCATTTTTCTGCCATGAGGTAAAAATTAAAGCGAACGTTATAACAAAAAAAGTTTTACGAAAAGAAAAAGAAAGAATTTTTGTATTATGCGTATATGAATTTTTAATATCGTGATTTCACAGTTTCACCATACGTTTCTCCATATTATCGAGATAACTTTAATTCAAATTTCAAAAAGAAAAATTTCAAAAAGAAAAGCACACAGTTTTTTTTAATTATTATTATAATTAAAATAATTTTCACAATGAATTATCGTACATTTTCTAGGGGAATAAAAAATTTTAAAAAAAGGAACTTAAAGAATTGAAATTAGCAGAAGTGTTAAAAGAAGCTGAAACTTTCTTCCCAATAACGAAATGCCTTGTATATTTCTTTAGTCTAACTGTGCACAACGAGCATCATTGAAAGGTCTTTTAATATATTGCAAAAAAGAAAATCTGCAATCAACAACGTCGGAAAATCACTTCAATAAACTAAGTATGCACAATAAAAACGGTGCTCGCGAAAAAAAAAGCTGAAGAAATATTAAGAAAGTTCTCTGAAATCCTTAAAAACAGATCTTAAAACAGGCGTATTTTAATAAGTTTATGTGAAGGTAAATTTCACCTTCTTTCCGATCGAAATCCTGCATACATCCATGCGTATAGCTAATGTTTATATTTTATTATTATCATAAACGTTTAACAAAAAATTAAAAATTTTATTCTCTAAAGAGAAATAAAAATATTATTTTAAACAAAAAGGAAAATTAACAATTAATTTTAAATTAAGATAAATAGCGCCGTTTCTATATAATCTCAATATTGATAGTATTCGATTTCATATGTCTTTATTCATTGACACTAAATTTAAAAAAAGGTATAATGAGAGTAAGCGCAATTAACAGACACAAAAAATTATAGACATGATTTAAATATAATACATACAAGAATGTTTTTATTTAAATTGCTCGTTTTGACTTACTTTGAAGTCTTCATCTGCTAATATCAATCTTCTTAGTTAGCTATCAATACTTCAGGTCAGTCACTTCTAGATTTTCTAACTCAAAGCGAGAAAAAAAATCTTTGATTTGCGAATAATCTTAAATACATGAGGAAATATGTAAAGAATGAGGAAAATGTCAAAATGTAAACGCAATTTTTCGCGATTTTAATTGTAAATTCGTGAAGACAAAAGAAATTTCGCATCATAATACAGTTAAATTAATAAATGAAAACTAGATAGTTGATGCGTTCAACGTCTGAAAAAAGTCTTTTTTCATTGTTATCGGTAATTTTACATGTCCTTCGTACGCGGTAGCAATTTCTTTGACGATGAAATGCGCGTCGTAACCTGATGAGTTATGGAAAACTACAGGTATGCAATGCAAATCTTTATTCATCATATACATTTACAGGTCTTTTAAAAATATTCGTAAGACATCAAATAATGTAAGCAATAGTATTGTTTTACTCAAATTCATTATATGAGAGGATCATTAATTAGCATATATTTACATATCACATTTAGATTCTTATATTAATTTTTGTATGCAACAAACATAAATCGATGAAATAATATCGTCGATAGCAAAATGATGACGATTTTTATGTTTTGGTTTGTTGGGCGGAACCGTGGATTCTGTTCATGCTCTGTTCCAAATATCGATCCGTCAAAGGCAGCTTCTAGCGACCTCACGTAACTATACCTGTCCTCTCGGTACGATGAAACATAAAGTTGGTATCTTTGAGTCTTTCTTTTCCTCTCCCTGACTTTATAATTCAAAGGTTCGTTCTTATGAAGGACTTATGAAAGATACTTTGAAACTTCAAAGAGAAATCATTTGACTATCTTCGCCATTTGAAGAACTATCCTTAAAACCCTTAAGATATCAAATAAAAATCGCATTTCTTTAAGAAATATAATTATATTCACTGCTCTGTTAGAGCATCAAGATCTATTTATTGGATGAGTTCAACAATTGCCATTCTAGACTTAAATACATTGAAATTCGATGGTAAACGAATTAACTTTTGAACGATTAAACTTTTTAGACATATTTATTATATCGATTAATAATACATTAACATATGATTGATATCATATAATCTACATTTTTTTGGAAGATATGTAAATTTTTTTTCTAATCACATGTTTCTCAGAAGAGGGCCATTATCATGGAATTGGTATGCAATGTTATGTTTTTATCCTGAATTCCATAATAAAAATATTAATTTATTAATTGCCTTTCTTCTGACCCATATATTTTATTTTTTAAAACAATTGAGAAAAAAAGTTTTATTAATATTCAACGGTATAATAATTCTAGCAAACATCAATATAATAAATCTGCATTCATATAAGGCAAAATTTTTTTCATTCTTCCTTATGTATTTTTCATCTTAGATAAATTAACTAGATTTCTCAATAATTTTTCAAATTTAAAACTTGCATACTTTAGTATGAATAAACTAAATTAGATTAAACCACAAAAAGACTGACTTCTTCGAACCGCTCAAGAGTAGTATACAAAATTAATTGTAAGGAGAGTGCAATGCCTCATGTGTAGGACAAATTCGCAAATTATTAAAAACTAGAGTTTCTAAACATAAAAATCATTAACAGTAATACTAACGAACGTTCAGATAAATTATTTACATAATTTTGATTGGAATCATTTGATAATCTTGTAGGAGGAATAAGGAACTCTATTATAATAAACAAATAAATTTGATTTCTGAAGTGATTTTTACCAAGAAACTGATTAACAAATTAAATTACAAACTAACTTATATTTTCTTGATCTCCATTATAATGACGTTATCATTAGCTCGAGAAATTCTGTTGCTTCTTAATCTTATTATATATTACACTTATATTTAAATATTTATATTTTTAGCGGACTTCAGTGGTGCTAATTTATGAGTTATCGTCGTGTCATAATTCATTCCTAATGATTCCAACATTTCTTGTTGTTCGTTTCATCAGAGCGAGAAGCACACTAATACTGAGCTACTTCTTCGGAAGATTCCCTTCATATAAACTTTGTTAAAGGGGAGTGTTTGGTGGAGAGGGGGGGAAGGAAGAGGAGGAAGAACGATCTTCCATATTTTACTTATGTTATAGCTCATGTCTCTGTTTAAGTTATCTTAAAGTTCTAGAGCCTCCTTGTACTCTCTTGGAAAATATGATGCCGTTGTAGCTATAATAGTCGTTTTATCAAATAGTATTTGATGGTGTTCTGATTCAATTCTGTGTTCTACCAATGATTGTATGACATATTTTAGTATAACATTCCGTTTAGTATAATTCGATTATTCGATTTTTCTTCATGCGCACATTGATCGTTCTTCCGATTTCACCGATGTATACTTTCTCGCAGGAGCAAGGTATTTTATATAATCTTGCAAAATTGAATTGGAGACTTTCGGTCTTTAAGATTTTTCAAGATTTGCCCAATTTCCCTTGAGGGTTCAAAAATGATTTGGATTTTGCGTTTGTTCAAAATCCTACTGATTTAGTCTGTTATTCCTTTTATATATGGGAGGATAGAAAAGCTTCTTGTTTAACTCATCCTGTTCTTTGTCCTGATCCTGTGTTTGCTGATTGTGTATTTATATTCTTCTTAATGTATCCGTTTCATTGCAAGATTTATTTTAAGTGGCTAAAGTTCTGTTTGCAGGTGTTCTTTATCAAAGATATTTAATGTTTTATGTACAAATAAGTGCCTGTTTTTGTGCTAGATGATGGTGTGATTCGATATGTAGGTATCTATCAGTGTATGTTGGCTTCCTGTATATTTGATGGCCTCAGGGTATTGTCAGCCTTTTTTGTGACAACATCTAGGAAAGGGAGCTGTCTATTCTCTTTTATGTTCATAGTAAACCTGATACTGGTTAAAGTATTGGGACTGTAAAGTTCTACAATTGGAGCAAAATTGGAGCGAGAGTTACATGCCCTCATGCGTTTCTATATATTTAATATATTTAATTAAAAATCTACTCAGCGGGCTTCCTGTTGATTTATTGTTGGCATATTAAAGAAAATTCTAATCGTCTAATTTTTTATTTTAGGAATTTGTCGCGAAGGAGCAACACACGATACAATCGTCGACAACCGAATCGGGTAATTATATATGAATGCTTTTAAAGAGATCCTATAATTGTTTGTTAATATATTAATTGTTAACTATCCCGTTAACTGCCGAAAGTTCGTAGATTGATTTATCTTATAAAATGATATAAAAATACAATTGTTTTTTATAAATTAAAACTTATAAAAGTGGCTTAAAATATAAACAATACAAATAAAGAGTAAACAGCCGTAATGCAGAATATTGTTAGCGAAAGTCAATTTATTTAAAAATCTGAAAAAGTATAAAAGTATAAAAGTATAAAAATATAAATAGTTAAAAGTATAAAAATTTATAAAATCTAAACATTTCGATTAAGTTTTGACTACCATTAGTAGTTAAAATTATCATAAAAGGTATTACAAATTAAAGAATGTTTTAAAGGTGTACATACTGTCTTCAGTTTCTTTCAATTGAAGTAAATTATTAGAAGATGTGTTATGCACAGCACCTGAATGTTATTTATACAATGTTCAATTTGATTTGCCAATAACTGAAACGTTCTTCCTTATGTATGTTACAGATTTTTTGAAGAATAGATTTTTTTCTGTTTTGAACGCTGTGTGCAAAACAACAGGTTTTATAGATTTTAACGTCAGATTTCTAAATAAATTGACTTTCGCTCGCAATATCCTCCTTTGTGACTGTTTATTTGTATTGTTTTTTTTATAATTTCAATACTATTTTATAAGAAAAGTTTATTATTCTTTAAATTAGACTATTGTACAAACATAAATCATGCAAATTATGGAAATGTGCACGAATTGCAAGCAGAATTAAATATCCATGGATGTTATGATATCATTTTCGCATAAAAAATAAATATAAATTTTTTAAATTAAACGTATCTGTTATGCAATTATATTGTACATACATACAGAAAGAGAGGTCGATTTTGCTGAAGTATCTAAAAATTTAGCTAGATTTAAATCTGAAAGTAATTTTGTTAGATTATTAAAATAATTATGTAGAATGCTCAAACTTGTTGCTAGAATATCAAAACTTTTTGCAGTATTGCTCTTCGTGCTTGAGATTCCTATGTAATTATTTTAATGGTTTAACCAAATTATTTTCAGATCTGTATTTAACTAAACTTTTAAATACTTGAGCAAAATCATTCCTTCCGTAATAAAATTCAAACATATTATATTCATTTAATAGTTTCTGTAGATAAATTCCTAAATATGGCTATTTTTTAAGATGAAAAAGTAACTTGCCTTCTTATAATTATGAAAATGATTCATAGGTATTTGTCTCTGAAAAATTACACCAATATCAAAAAACACATTTAAGATCTTCTCCAATAATTTCTAATGCAACTATTTCGCGCATATTTGATTATTCATTTAGAGATTTTTTTCTCAATATTGATGCACGTTTGGCACATCATTCATTCTCACGGATAGAACGAAGAAATTTATAATAAATTAAATAAACCATTATCGCGCATAATTGCAAGACTTTCGAAAATTATTTCTTTTAGCTATTAGTATAATAATTTTTCAATCCGCTTAATTTTATATAATACATTTCCCTTGGAGGTTTACCCCATCAAAGTCGCAGTTATCCAAGCGATGGTGGAAGTAGCGGTCGAACATTGGCGAGAGACTCGTCTATCACCTCACAGAGTTTGCCGAAGGGAGCATCTTGCTCTTCAAATTATCGGGGATCATCACCTCAAATCAGAGCATTCGATCCGAACGGACGGCATCATGTTCAACATGAACCTTTACATGCCGCCTCTTCGTATCCACCTGGCAGAAGCTCGAGGTTAGTAAAAAAAAGATATGATTCATGGGAAAAGACATTAAAAATACAAAAAAAGGCTTCAAGTATATATTTTGCAATATCTATCTTTACGTAAAATCATTTTATAAATGTATTCTAAAACATATAATAAACAAAAATAAAAAATAACATTAAAAAAGGAAGTAAAATTAAAATGCAATGTTCTACACAAAATACAATACGTGGATGTATAATAGTTTGGAAAATTTTCCCAGATCTCCTTCGCCAGCTCGTGCAGCATCCTTGGATGCACGTTGTGCAAGTCCTGCCAGTTACACGGGCAGCCTGCATGGTGGAAATACGTTACCTTCACAGACCTCTTTATCATCCGTAGCAACGGGTATAAGTTCCACTTGCGGGTGTTCACCGATAAATGCCGTTCAAAGTACTTCCAGACAGACCAGTCGTTGCTTATCGCCTCTTCTCATTCCATCGCCACATGCTTCTATAAGGTATATAATTATAAAATTCTCATAAATGTGATAAATATATTGAATTCTTTATAAAAGTGTAAATAACGTTATTTCTATATAAAGGAGATATAATAATATTCAGATAAATACACGACGAAAGTGTCAATATTCTTATATACATACAATATTTTTATATATATATGTCTAATGTATTATAATATGTATCAGTATAATATTATTTCCACAGAACAATTAATTTTAATAAATATGGATAATTCTTGACAATTCTTTTTTTTTATAAATTTTTAAATAAATATTCTGATAATAATATCAGTTTTCTTTCTCTTATGAAGCATTGATTAAAAAGAGGTCTACAGGCTTGTATTATCAATAATTATATTAAAGTTTTATTGTGAACTTTTATTAATATTAAGCACACAGAAAGATGTTATAAAATTTATTGCTGTAGTAGCGATAGTGGTCCCGTTCCACCTGCTTCTCCTCTTGGTTCTTTACAACCAGATCTTTATCAAAGACGTGACGGTCCTGTCTTTCTTAGCGCTCGCAGGTACATAATAAAACTTTGCTTATAAAATATTCCTGATGATATTAAATTGGTATTTCCCGTTACGTAAAAAAAAACCAATTTTTGTGCAATCGTAGGACGGGAAAGCATTTGGGCAGGCTTCATCTGCGCTTGAGATACGATTTTGATAAATCAGATTTAGACGTGCATTTGATCGAGGCACACAATCTCGCAGGCAGCGACCAAGGTGGTTTTAACGATCCCTATGTTAAGTTGACTCTTAGCCCAGAAGTGGACAGCAGGAAAAGACAAACACAGATCCATCGAAATGATCCAAATCCATTTTTTGATCAGCATTTCAAATTTCCCGTTAGCTATGAAGAACTGCAGGAGAAGACACTAGTTTTACAGGCAATTACATATCATTGAATATTGTATAAAATCGATTTATATGATCGATTTATAGAATAGAATAGAACACATTTTTCATAATTTAATCAAGATCTGAAATAACGTATAACATTGTAATTAGGTATTTGACTACGATCGTTTTTCAAGAAATGATATGGTGGGCTCAGTGAGAGTGGCCATGGATAGCCTTGAATTGGTTTCTTCTACTTCCTCGATAGAAGTTTGGGGTGAGATAACGAGGGAACGAAAACCACCGGAAGAAATTCAAGAGGTTTTGGTTTCATTATCTTACTTACCGAGTGCTGAGAGACTCACGGTTCTCATGATGAAAGCTAGAAATCTGTTTCCCCAACAGGTAGAATATATATAATAATTAGATCATATTACATCGATATATCAAAATAATAGGTTTCTTTTTTCTGTAATCGCTCTTCATCTTTTAAAAAAAAAAGTAATTTTTTTACTTGTTTCTGAATAATAGAAATGTTTATATAATAATGTTAATTAAAAATTTGCTATGTGTTTTTTTACACCAATTCATTCATTTCATTATTCTGTTTATAATAAAGTATTAAGGTACGATTATTAAAAAAATTTATAATTTACGAGTTATTTAACATTTTGTATCAATATGTGTTAGAATTAAGAATTTAATTTATAAAAGATCTTGTAAATTATTGGATTTTTTATATCTCTGTCTTAATATTTTTATATGCAGAATAATTAGAGAAATCATATTGTGTAAAAAATCATACAATTCCATTTAAAAAAATAGATGTGACTTCATATCTTTTTGACGCCTACACTCAGAAGAAAAACAACATGACTAAAGTACATCTCCCTTGAAACCGTCCCACTTTCATCTGAAATATTTTTTCCCATCATAAAAAATTAAGCAAAATATTTTAGATGCTCAAGTTAAGGAACATCCTAT
Organism: Acromyrmex echinatior; assembly: GCF_000204515.1. Next base: position 199,612 of record NW_011627071.1, on the reverse strand, counting down.
ATATCGTCTAATTATTTAGTAATTATCTTAAACAATAAGCGTTCTAAATATGTGATACAGGATAAGGAAACATTGGATCCGTTCGCGAAAGTTAGTCTTCTTTGTGGAGAAAGAAAAGTAAAGAAGAAAAAAACAGCCGTTAGGAAGGTTACGACAAATCCCATTTGGAATGAAGCAATGTCGTTTAATATACCTGCCTCATTACTTGCATCGTCGGCTATAGAGGTATATATAACAGTCGATATGTTTTTTTAAATGCACAAATAAAAAACATCTAAGTCAAATGAAATGAAAAAAATTAATTTATACATAATTATGTCTATGTAAGATATGCGTGTTGGACTCGAGCAGTGAACTCATCGGTGGAAATGCTATTGTCGGATCCTGCATCATTGGACCGGCTACAAGTGCGGACAGCGGTAACAATCAAGGACGGGAGCATTGGCTTCAAATGACGCAGTCTCCGAGAAAGCAAATTGCTGAGTGGCACACGCTACATTAGTTTGATCATCGTTACGATCTAACCGTTTGATTGCCCGAATAATTCACGTCCTTGATCGAAAGAACTACAATCTATCGTTGTGTAATGTCACATAACGAAGATCGAATAAACATATAACATACGAAAAATATAGCGATTATATGTAAAATGACAAAAAACAATATGTATTTCTCGTCTTAACAAAAAAAGAAAACAGAGAATCTCGTGATGCATCAAGAAATCGTTCTTCTGCGTTTTTATAGATATATTGATCGTTAAAGATCCATAACATTTCGTCGCATTGAATGTCGATGCTCAAGAAGAAAAGAAAATAATCTTCATATAAATATTCTTCGTATATCCATAACAGAGACACTAACAAGCACTATATTTCTATTTTCATTCATTGCACAACAATTTGAGCTATACGCGTAGTCCAACTGCGCATTTCTTAATTTTGGATACCTAAACGATTTAGAGACGTATTTTTGAAATATTCATGCATTAATAAAGATTCTTCGCGAAATGACAATGAAGAAAACGTGATCCAAGCTGTGAAGCAAAAACAGAGACAGATTTCACGTTTCGCTTAACAAATCAATAATTAAATGTACAAACTAATAATTATAAAATAAGATACAACTTGAGAAGACAGTTATCAGGTCTAAGTACGCTCTAATTAAATTTGTGAATCTGTCTTTATTAAGAAGCTATCTTTCTCTCAGGTATGTCTCGTATTTTTCTCATTATTATACTTCTACTCCTTCCTTCTCTTCTAGAAAAAAAGGATTACATTGAAAACCTAAATTCTGTCATTGTATGACAAATATGGTCTAAAAAAATATTTAAAGTATTCCGGCCGTGTCTATAGCTTATTGACTGATCAATAAAGCCTAATATTCCTGCAAACAAAGCATGCTAATTGTGATAGCGTATTGATTGTCGTTATTAATGTGTATTTTGTCGAATGTATAATTCATATACTAAACAAATTGGAACATAATGTGTGTAAAAGAAGAAAATTCAAAATGTCTTTCATTTAATATCAAATCGTGATTAACTCAATAAAGACAAACATTGATTTGTCATCCGCATAAATCATTCTTAGCAATGCTTAGCAAACAAACTAATGTTATTTGTCGTCATTTTGATGTCAAATAACGTTAAGGACATCATTTTAATGTTAAAATGACAACAAATAATATCAACTTGTTTGGTGAGTATATCTACAAGTATATGCACACAGTTATTTTTCTACTAAACCGCAGAAAATAAAGTCTGATTTTCACATGAATCAAATTACAAATAGGAAAAATATCCGACCACTACTATACCCGACATTCACTACTATACCTATCATATTAAAAATTTGTATTTTTATTTATCAAATCTATTTCTTTCGATTTTAAATATTGAAAAACAATAAGCCTGCCGAGAGATTACCAGAGGGTTTAATCATATATATGTACGTTGTATATCGTTACGTTTAAATATCTACAATTTGTCAATCGAATTGCTGTAATGACCAATTGTTGGAAAAAAAAGAATTAAATGTTAATGAATACTAAGTATATCTAAAGTAAATATTATAATAAATAAATATATATGTATACACATATATAATGTAAAGAAAGAAACCTTTAAAGATTTAAATGTGAAGAAACGTTTCCATGACATGGAAGTGCAGTTCAAATTGTACGCTTAAAACTTACATACATACAAATATATATTGGTAAATGTTCATTTTTATGTGATGTTTCTCCGTTGACCTTGACCTTGACATATGTTGTGAGGACTATGATCCTGAGTAACTTTCAATAGATTTTAGCACTCGTTAAAAAGTTATTAACGAAAAAATTTTTTAAATAACATCTTATTTCTCTGTCACATACAATATTTAGGGCATCCTTTATTTGCTTATGCAATGCCTTCCCACGCGAAACGAGGTCCACTTCCCCTTTGTTTAGCGGCATCCGACTTTCCATGCGAAGTAAGATCGATAATTATTTGCATTAACGGATAACGCAGTGACCTTGACCTATACATGTTGTTAAGGTCATCCAAGTAACTGAATAGTCTGCCTTAAAAACGGTTCGTTATGTAATTTCTCAGATATTAAAGTTACAAAGTGTAATTTTAGTAATAAATTTGATAATTTACAATTTGATAACCTACAATAACGGACAACTTTGATCTTGACATACATTGTCAAAGTCATGATTCTGAATGACCTCTCCCGCCCCTGCTTAAACATTTAATTTTGCATGTGAAGCGAGGTTCACCCCATCAAGGGCATAAAGACTTTTTATGCGGGTGGATCGATCTTGTTTCGCGTAGAAAGTCATTACATAAGCAAAGAAGAATGTGAGATAATCCTGTAGCAGAAATAAGACATTATTTTTTCAATTTTTTTTTCTTAATAACTTTTTAACGAATAATGTCTAAATACGAGTGATGACTTGTTGGAGGTCACTCATGAGTCATGATTTTGACAACATATATATCAAGGTCCAGGTCATTGTGTGAAGAAACATCCCATAAAATGAAGTATTTACTTAAATATTACGATATTTCTATTCTTGACATATATTACTAATATATTCTATATTATATGTATATTGTGAAAAATATTATAATTATATCAACGAAACATATATGGTAGAATTCATTTTGAACAAACAAAATTTCTGGTTGAAACTGACTCAATATTTTATAACTAAAACATTTGTTAGATTTAATTACAGGGATTTGATTAATACTTTTGGTTGAATCTCTGAAACTTTTAATTATGTTCATTAAACATTTTATTTACTAACAATTAATGCCGATCTAATTAAATAAATTTATTATCATTATCAAGAAGTTCTAGTATTCAACAGAAAAGACGAACTCAGAATTTGTGATCTATAATTATATGCAGGTATATTAACAAAACTAGGTGTAGAAACATATTGATTTGACACGCAATTGTAATTTCAAAATATTTTGGCAGAATCGATATGATAAATTATTTTAGTAATAAATTTGCAAAATCAAATTTGAAAGGAATTGTTTAATAATTAAAAAAAGAAAAATGTTTCAGTTACATTATGTTTAAAAAATATATAATTGCGTATGAATCAAATTAATTCGTATATACCTTTACAAAAATATATAATTATTCTTAAATTAATTTAGAAACATGAAATAAAACACATTCAGTATGGCAACATTTTAAGTAAAAAATGGAATGTTTTATGAAATATGTATAACATTTCATTTTTTCTATCTGTAACGATAACGATTTAGCCATAAATTTTATCGTTACTTTAGTTTTTGGATCAGATTGAATATTTCGATATTGTTGGCGTTCAAAGATGTTTCAATTTATTATCTTCAGAAGTGTACTTCTAGTTATTCAAGTTGTCTCGTCGTTATAACAAATAAGCGAAACACTTAAAATTTTTTTGAATGCTCACGATACATTTTTTCCACAAATATGCAAATATGTGTTTACAATGATAAAGTTCCGAATGCCTGAACCTTTCGATTTTGGTATCGATTGGATAGACTGTATATTTGGACTGTATATTTGAGCTGACTATGAATATAATCCTGGAAATTACCGACACAAGGTCATTTTCAACATCAAATATTAAAAAAACATACGTTTCAGACATTTTTTTCATATTTGACATTGGAAATGATCTTGTCACTAATTTTCGTGATCATATTCGTTATATTATTAGCACACCAAAATATAGTATAACAATTGATGGCAAAATCAGAAATAGTTTCCTTTGCCTTCCAGCTCCTCTCAGAGAAATAAATTCTTTGTTCTCAACCGATCCCGGAATCAAGGACGTAATGAAGAACTCTATTTTTTATTTTTTTTTCGAAACTTTATACTTTTTAAAAATTTTGTATTTTTTCTTTTATATATATATGTATACGTATGTCTTCATTTTATACTTTCTCTTATAATGTATATGTGCAATGAAATAATCGTACATTGAGAGTTTCAGTAAAAAAATTATTTCTTTAGTATAAATGTAACAGAACAATATCAAAATATATATTAAACTTAACGAAATAAATTTTCATGACACTGTATTTACTATACAACATCTAATAGATGACATATACATACATCTAATAGATTTTTTTATCATTTATACATTTGTACATTGTATCATAACAAATAGTAGCAGATTTTTACATATAAACTTCCTTCTTAAATGACAATGTGTTTTGTATAAATTATTAAAGTAAAATTATATTCTATAATTATAAAAATTTTAAACTAATATTTTTCGTTAATTTATCTGTTTCTGCGATATCAACAAACTTTTCTGAACCCTTCTTCTGAACAGAAAGGGTTATGCTTGCTCCACTTTCATGCCATTTTGCTTTTAATAATACACAGCATCCTTTACCTATAAAAAATTTTAATTTCATTAGAAAATCATAATATTTAAGCAAGAGGAAAAAAAGCAAATATATACCAAGTTCTCCTCGTTCGTGAGCTGCTGCTAATTGGTTAACAACACGTCTTTCCACTTCATATTTAATAGAACGAGCACCATAATGGACATCGTATCCGTCTGCTAATACTGATAGAACCTCTCTATCCCATTTTAATTCAATCATATGTCTTTCTTTTGCGCGTTTAGCCCATGTTTTTAATTCTCTGGCGACTAATTCTATTAATTCTGTCCGAGAAAATGGTAAAAAATATACAATTTCATTTATTCTTCCCAAAAATTCGTCTCTCCGGAAATGATTTTTAAGTATTGGACGTACCTGTAAAATAATTTTATTATATAATTTTCTACATGTTTTAAAATATCTCTTATACTTTTTCATTTTACATACCACTTGATCTTTAAAATTACGGGATATCTCGATATGTTCTGGCTCTTGATTTTCATCAGTAGTGTTAGCTAACCTATGGTTTAATAGTCTTTCAGCTTCTGCTCTGAGTTGTATTGCATGTTCTGCAATTTCTTCACTTCCTAAATTTGATGTCATTATAAAAATGGCATTTTTACATTCGATTGTTTTACCTTTACCATCAGTTAGTCTTCCCTTAAAAATAAATATTATTGCAGTGAATCCTATAGACTGATAAATAATTTAAATAATAACAATAATTACCTCATCAAAAAGTTGCAGCAATACAGTTAAAACATCAGGGTGCGCTTTGTCAACCTCATCAAATAATACAACAGCAGATGGATATTTTTTTAAAAGTTTTGTCAGTTGTCCACCATCATCATGTCCCACGTATCTAAACAATAAGTTTAACATTTATTGCTGTTATATTAAACAGTAAATATAATTTAAAACATAAAACATTAAAAAAAATTAAGCTAAAATAAAAATAACTATACCCTGGTGGGGCTCCAATTAATTTTGCAACTTCATGTTTTCCCTGATATTCAGACATATCCAATCGAATGAAACTATCTGATTTGTTTCTGTGAATATAAGCAGCTAATTGTTTGGCTAATTCTGTTTTGCCAATGCCCGATGAACCCAAAAAGAGAAATACTAGTGGATGTTCCTCGTCTATCCAACCATTTTCTTTCCTTCTGATAGCTAATATATTAGATAATATTAATAAACTAATACAATAAAATTTTCTAATAAAATTAATAAATTTATAGAATTCTTACTGGAAGCAACAATGGAAATTGAACCCTCTTGTCCTACAATATGTTGTTTCAAACGTTGTTCTAATGGAAATCTGCGACGTTCTTCTGCTTCCTAAGCAGAAAATTTTCGTTATATTTTGTTTTTTATTTATATATAAGATATCCGGAAATTCGAGGGTAACATTATTGTAGTGTGAAATTTCATGAAAATTAAATAATAAAAGTATAAGCTACTTTTTTCTTATTATAGGTTTTTAAATATGAACATTTAAAGATTGAAGTCAATTATAAATATTGGTTAAAGTCATTTGTGCAATATGCCTACAGCGACAATGTTTAGTTCAGTATCTAATACTATTGCACGCACATCACATGGATAGATGACTTTTAAACCAACGCTTATGATTAGTTTAACTTTAGATATTTATACATTCATTCCGAAAAAAAAATTTTACATTAAAAATTTAAGAAAAATTAACGAAATGATCATAACTTAGTAAATAATAAAGATACAAATATGTTTAAAACGCAAAAATTGATTTTACATTATTTATTCTCTTTCAATATTAAAACATAAGTTACAAATAATTCTTTAACGCTCACATAACTTTCAAACAATTATAGCTCATTTAATTGTTGTGTGTGTGTGTGTGTGTGTGTGTGTGTGTGTGTGTGTGACCTTACTATTTATTAACTTATTCTCTTTCAGATCATACAACTTCTACCTAAACATATGTTGCTAAGACACATACTTTCAGGAATGAAATTTTGTTTTTATAACGTTTTTATAATCTTATACATGCAACTTTTATATAAAAAAAAAAATAAAAAAGACAGTTTAAGTAGAATATAAGATAATTTTAGTACCTTTTCTTTTACTATTTCATCATATTTAATAGCATGTTTAATGAGCATCTCTTTCATTTCTCTTTCTTTAGCATATTCAACTGCTCTGTGTCCTGCTTCATTTTCTATAGTTGGATTTGCTCCTCCATCTAATAATGCTTTCACACAAGTTTCTGAATTAGCTAACACAGCATAGTGTAATGCAGTAAAGCCTTGGAAAGTAGCTCGATTATTTAATCGATCAGAAAATTCCTCTTCTCTTTTTGTAAGAACTAAAATATTCAAATTGAAATCAATACTATTATTACTTAATCATTAATATCAAAAGATTAATTTCTTAAATTTTAATATTTACAAGAGATTGTATTCTTGTGTTCGTTAGCTCTTTTAACATTAATAACAATTTATACATAAAACAAAAATAAAAAAATACCATCCAAAGAAGGTAAACCCTTTTCCATAGCAGTTCTATAGACATTAACAAAGTTGTCTCCCGCATTTACATCAGCACCATTGTCCAATAAAATTTTTATAATGTCTTCCTTTTGATTTATAGCAGCAGTTTGCAATGCTGTCCAACCCAATGGATGTCTGATATTTACATCAATGCCACTTGCTATAGACTAGAAAAATATTATCATATACATAGTATCATATACATAATATTTTCTATTATTATCATATATACAGTATTTTTTATTTTTCTTCTCCCTTTTATACTATTATATATATATATGCAGTTTTGTAATACAATGTATAAAACATTTAATGTCAATGGAAATTACAATTATGAATTATTTTTTCTTTACAGTACAACAATATCAATCACAATTTTAATACGAGAAAACTCTTACCCTTTTTAATTCTGAAATATTACCATACTGGACAGCGCGAAAGAATTTTTTTTCTGCAAAGAATATTAAGAATTATCTATTTATTTGTATGTGATTCAATTTTATGTAATATATATTTTTCATCTTTATTTAATCACAGTGTATACCTTTAAAATGTGAAGTGTCACAAAAAGCCACTACAAACCCAAGACTGCCCAAGAATATTCCTAAATGCTTGTACCGTCTCCTGCCACGTTTGTTACCATATTCATTATATTTTTCTTTCGTAGCTGTCGGAAGTGTTGCAGGAAAATCAAAAGAAATTCTGTCCAGTAGTCTATTCAGTGTATAAATAGGAGGTGCTAGCGATGAGGAATGTTGGGCATAACCTCTTCGACAGTCCCAACACATGACATCATTAAAACGATTGTTGTTTTTAAAATATATTTGACTCAAAAGTCTTTCCGACCTTCCGGTACTTTTCATCGCATGACACAATTTTAAGATACACAATCGTAACATATTGATCCGTCAAGTTTTCACTGGATTTACAAACATGTGTCACGTATGTCGACCGCTCGAAACAATCGAAACGCATTTAAAGACGCCGCTCAAGAATCTTAAGATTACAGATGGAGTCTGGAGTCGCCACGAGCGCGCGTTATACATAAAAATCTATATACATACATATAAGGCATGTTCCTTTTAACTGAACTTTTGCACCAGTTCATCTTCCTTCTTCTTTTTTCCTCTTGAAGAGAAAAGGAAGGAAGATGAACTGGTGCAAAAGTTCAGCTAAAAGAACAAGATATAATGCATAATATGTGTGTCTGTATGTATCATGAATCGATTTCCGTTTCCTATAGGCGGTTGTTACTATTATTATTATTCCAGATGATTGTGAAACAAAGTGACACAATTGTTTATCTTTATGATTCGTATCAACGCAACTGAGACAACCACATAATTTTATCTATAGCGAGAAATTGCTAATTGTTTATTGAAATACAATTAATATTCATATAAGAGATTTAAAAGTAACGTAATTTCAATAAATTCTTAATTCTTGGATGTTATTTAAATTGTTAAATATATATGATAAATAACATATTATTCGTTATACTTATTTTATATTCCAAGGACGATTTTCTTTTTAAATGCCTTCCTCCCTTCCTCATTTCTCTATAAAGAGATATTAATGTCTATTAATTTCGATTTATTATACATTTACTTGCTGTATATCTTTCTAGTAATTCTTAGGATTAAGAAAAGATAATTAAAAAGATATTTTTATAGTACAAAATATTAATATTGCAGAATATTATTTCGCAGGATTAAAATATTTTCCTAAAAGAGCTTTTATAACAATATAGTCGCTACATTAATTTAATTCTAGATAGAATATATCATGAAAAAGATATATCTGCAATATTTCTGAAATATTATAACGTAACCTTTTGAACTTGGACAAAAGATAGATACGGTATGAATTTATTTATTTTTTCGTCTTATATTATTTTTAATTAATTACTATAACATTTACTTAATTTTTCTCTTAAAATTATAAACTAAAAGAAATATTTTCATTCTATAATTCTTACAATTTCTTATAATTTGCAAAAGAAATTAAATTCATAAAATTTGAAAATTTTGAAAAAAGTTTAAAGTATTTTCTACAAATCTTTATAAATTAAAAGAATTCGAGAAAATATGAGATATAATAATTTTTGAATTATATATCGACTAAATATTTTTCGCGATCACGCGACGGTTACTCTCTACCATTTGTTACCTGTGCCATTCAGCCGCTGTATCCGGTGACACTCGCTGCGCCGGTCGTGCTGTGAACGCAACGGCGAACCGGCGCGTTTGACTTTTTTCGAGAATTTTCGAAGAAATGTCGCATTCGCGACGGTGTTCGAAGTCGTCCAATCTCGTAGGGCTTCCAGAATATTCCAGAACCGCCAGAGCGGATGGCGCGCCAATCGGTGCACGCCACAGCGCTGCCATGATTGGCCAATTTTGAAGCGAACTTAGCAGAAGGCAGTGGCTGTGCCGTCGCCGTGTCGTGCCGTATCATACCTCTTGTGACCGCTTGTGTCGTGCGTTGGAAAGCGTTTCCTACGGAACATCGTGCGTGTCTGGTAGTGAACGGTGAATCACCGTGAATCTCGTCGAGTCTCGATTCTCACAGAGGTGAGGACACACGAGTACCAACGAAGTGCTGAACGTCGAACGTTCCTCACGTATCTCGTGTCACTGAAGAAATTGTCGATTCAGTCGAATCAGCCATGGCCGCGATGTCCGTGATCGGGATCGACTTTGGTAATGAGAGCTGTTACGTAGCTGTCGCCCGCGCCGGCGGCATCGAAACCATAGCGAATGACTATAGTCTTCGCAGTACTCCGTAAGTTACTCTTTGGGATTGAGAGGGATACCGGCCTTGTTGTCACGTCGTCGCGCCACGCCGCGCCGCAATCCTAACACTCGTATTTCTTCCAATCCGAATTTAATTTATTCCCCCTTTTCTCAGATTTTTTATCCCGAAGTACCATTTGGAAATATATAGCTTGTCCTGCAACCTCACTTCCATCCGATACCATTGCGACTTCAAGAGGAACAATTTCCCGGTTTTTTGCGCTTAGTGAACCTAAAATTTGGGGCCTATCGAATTTCGACTGTTTCCAAAAGACTCAACGATGATCGGACAAAAAACTCAAAACTTTCTTTACGTGTCGAGACATGGAAATTGTTTTTCTTTTTTTTTTCTAAATTTCCCGTGCAATAAATTATTGATAAAAAAAACTTTAAAATGAAAAAGACTCGCAGACCGAAGTTTTACACGCGCGTGGATTATCGTCGCACTCTTCGGAACATCGCATTACCATAATACCATTTACAGGCATAGCGTCACACATTCATGTGTTTTGGTCTATCCCAAAAAGTCCTGCTCCGCCTGCGTAGGAGCTTTCCTTGCTTTCCTTTTGGAGTTGTCACTACGTTTATATTTATCCTCCATAAATCGTCTATAAATCCGGATGCGGTGATGCGATTTTCAGCGATTAATCCGATCTTCTACAACTCATGTATCCATAAAAAATTATTTTTTTTTAATTCATCATTTTATGAATATCGCTTTTTTTCTTTGTTTATACAACACTTTATATTGATAATAAAAATATATAAAATTCATCTCTAATATTTGATTTTATATGTATGAAATATCAAGAGTAAAATGCAAATTTTTTTTTTTTTTTATATATATCATTTATATACAATTATGTATGACTGATATATGATGTCAGTAACAGACAAAAAAATGATACTGGTTTCTAGGTCATGTGTGGCGTTTAGTGGGAAAAACCGAATACTCGGAGTTGCAGCTAAGAACCAAATGGTAACCAATGTGAAGAATACTATTCATGGTTTTAAAAGATTATTAGGTAGAAAATATAATGATCCTCAAGTTCAATGCGAGTTGCGATTTCTTCCATATAAAATAACTCCGCAAGCTGATGGAAGTATCAATATACACGTAAGTATTGTATCAGAATGTGGAAAAGAATGATTTTGTTAATTTCTATTATCTTAATACTGTTTGTGAGAACAATATAAATTGTAATTATAAAAATAAAAATAAGATTATATAATAAAAATATATAATAAAAACGAACGTGGTTTATAAATCAAAACTTATGAAAAGGAAAGCATAAAATCACTGCACAAGATATTATTTGTGATATTTAATTATCATTACATTAATAAAACATTAGACGTTTCGGCCATAATCTGGCCATCTTCAGTAAATTCACAAATAATCTTAAAACGCAGAATTACAACATATATCTGACATTAAATTCAATTCTGACATTAAAAATCTTAAAATGAAAAATTACATATCTGACATTAAATTCAGCCATCATGTAATATAACTATGTATAAACGTATTCTTTCATCTTGTGAAGGTGCATCATACAACAATGTTGCAGCGCCAATTGTCATATTCCAAATTATGTAGAACAAGAATTTCCAGATTCTAATTTAAAAAATTAACCTATCATTAAAATGTTCTAGTTGAAATGTATGAGAATAGAATCGTTACTTGTTTTACAGAAAAAATGATGAATCTTAAGCACTCCCTTTACACAGATGGAAATTCGTCGTGACATTGTGTGTTATTATTTATCATATATGTTATCACTATTTATATATATATATATATATGTGTCAAAAGTTTAGATTGTTCTAGAATTATTTATTAAGTGTGAGAGAGATCTTTCTTTAGAAAAGGCAGATAAACATCGGACAAACTTTCAATGTCACTTTGCTTATTGATACTATTTATTTGGTTTTTTATCATTTCAGAAATTCTTCTTTTTAATAATGATTGTTCTGTATCTAAAATTCTGATATTATCCCAATCCAATTCGTGCATTTCGTTTAACTGGTGACGTGAAACCATTGACATCTCCGAGGTGGATCTTTTTATGTCAGCCTTATGTTCTTTTATTCAAGTTTTTAATTTCCTTGGTCAATATAAGAAGACTCACAATTTAAATTTATTTTATACACTACTCCACAATGGTCCTCTTTACACAAAGGATCTTTTCCAGTTTTAATGAATCTATCTTCAATTTATTTATAGGTTTGTAAGCGATATTAAAGCTCTGAATATGTGATAGTTTTTTAAAATTTTCAGATACTTTACTTAAATATGGTATTATAAAAAACTTTTTCTTTAAATCAGAATTAGAATCGCTTTCATTATTGTTATACTCACTATTTTTATCTAAATTCGTTCTATTTTTTAAAATTTTAATTCTGTTTTTATTATTGAAAAGATGAATTTAAGAGAATAACCATTCATTAACAGAGTAACTAAGTCAGAGATGTTTTTTTCTTGAAATTTTGGATGGGATAAAAGCAATATGCTATCTAATTGCCCGATGATTACACCCCTTTTATGTACTAATGGATGATTCGAAAAATAATTTAAATATCTCCCTGAATTAGTAAGTTTTTTTATAAATATCGAAGATGATTCTTCCTTCTTGTCTCATTAGTTTAATGTCTAAAAAATTAATACCATTTTTATCGCCAAAGTCAACTGTGAATCTTAGCCTTTCATGATATGAATTAAACAATTTCAGAACCTTCTCAATTTTGTCTTTATGCACGAATAATACAATGTCATCAACATAACGGAAATAAAAAGACGAGATAATATTATTAATAGTAATAATTTCTTGTTCTAAGTCTTGTAGAACAATATTCGCTATATAGGGGACAATGGAGAGTCCATTGGCATGCCAAAAATCTGTCTAAATATTTTTTTGTCAAATTTAAAAAATGTAGAGTTAATTATAATCATAATTGTTTTAAACTCATGGAAAGGAATCGAAGTCTTGTTTTCAATCAAGTTTCATCTATGTTCAATACTCTTCAATATTAAATCGGTCGGAATGTTCGTGAACATCGAAACCACATCGATACACGTTTATACATAATTATATTACATGACGGCTGAATTTAATGTCAGATATGTAATTCTGCGTTTTAAGATTATTTGTGAATTTACTGAAGATGGCCAGATTGTGGCCAAAACGTCTAATGTTTTATTAATGTAATGATAATTAAATACAAACAATATCTCGTGCAGTGGTTTTATGCTCTTCTTTTCATAAGTTTTAAAAATAAGATTATTTAAAATAATCATAAAGTTTTCATTTGTACTTTTATAAATAAAATATATTTATGTAAACGAGAAGGAAAAAAGAAGAATGAGCAATTTTGTGTAACAAATTTCAATGATCTAACTTTCTTTTTATATAATTCTGTAACTACGAATCGAAAGTAATTTAGGCATTTTGCCAAGATTCTCTCAAGAGACTCATATTTTATTTATATCTTTTAAGGATGCTATGACATTATATTGCATTATGTTGCTTATATAGATTTCATGAATATAAATATACACATTATCCGAAATTACATAATGGTTTACAATTGTTAAAAATTATTTTTATTATATTTTCTTTATTGATATTTTAGGTACAATATCTGGGAGAAGAGCATGTTTTTTCACCAGAGCAAATTACTGCTATGCTCTTCACAAAATTAAAAGATATTTCTGAAACAGCACTACAAACTGCTGTTAATGATTGTGTCATATCAGTTCCTTCATATTTTACTCAAGCTGAACGTCAAGCTCTACTTGACGCTGCTAAGATTGCAGGCCTTAATGTTCTGAGGTTATTTAATGAGACCACTGCTACTGCTCTTTGTTATGGTATTTATAAGCAAGATTTGCCAGCGGCAGAAGCGTCTCCTAGAAACATTGTTTTTGTGGATTGCGGTAATGCCAGCTTGCAAGTGAGCGTTTGTGCCTTTCATAAAGGCAAACTTAAGGTTAGTAGTACTATAAAATCAACATGAATGTTACAACAAGATTAAAATTATGTCATTCAAAAACGCTTGAGAGAAATTACATTATTTTTATTTCATTATGTTAAAGATGTTGGCAAGTACCGCCGATAATCAATTGGGTGGAAGAGATATCGACGTTATTTTGACGGAACATTTCTGTAATGAATTCAAAACGCGATATAACATTGACGCACACACCAATCCGCGAGCGTACTTAAGATTATTAGCAGAAGCGGAGAAACTGAAAAAACAAATGTCAGCTAATTCAACTACCCTTCCCTTAAATATTGAATGTTTTATGGACGAAAAGGATGTACACGCCGAGATGAAACGTAACGACATGGAAGCACTATGTGCTCATCTGTTTGACCGTGTTGAGAAAACTCTTAAGCAATGTTTGTCAGATTCGAGTAAGTTCGCAAATAGTTAATATCTTCTACAGACCTGATCATATTGCTCTTACTATATATTATTATACTATATATTATACTAATATATTATTATACTAATAATATATTATTATATATTTGTTCCATTGGCGTAAATTCATTTGTCCTAGATGGACCAAAATCTCTAGATTATTCATTACAATTGCATTTTTTATGGAGAAAGTAAATGCAATTTTATTTTGAAAAATGATACTGATTTTTGCAACCTCAAAACTTTTTTTTCGAGTATTGATTTAATCATTATCCGTCTCTCGTACAACTTTTGTCTAAAATATTTTTTTGTGAAAGATATAAGAGCAAAAATATTAACGTAGGAATATAAAAATGGTCCATGTACATTTAATACTCCGTTTTGTACTATTAAGAATGTATAATTTGGCAGAATTGAAGCTAGAGGAAATTCATGCAATCGAATTGGCGGGAGGATCGAGTCGCGTTCCTGCTATTAAACGTTTAGTAGAGGAAATTTTTGGTCGACCGATATCGACAACACTGAATCAAGACGAAGCAGTTGCTCGTGGTTGCGCGTTACAGTGTGCTATGCTGAGCCCTGCCGTGCGTGTCCGTGAATTTTCTGTTACGGATATACAGCCATATCCTTTGAAATTGATGTGGGATGCAAATCAAGGTGAAGAAGGGTACGTACAATTATAATTTTCTGTTATCTTGCTATCTCACTAATAAAAATTAAATTAAATTAAATGATTTTTCTAATTTTATTTTTTTAGCGAAATGGAAGTATTCGGGCATAATCATCCTGTGCCATTTTCAAAAATGTTGACGTTTTATCGTTCGAATCCATTTACGCTATCAGCTAGTTATAGTGTAACACCTTCATGTTATCCCCAATCATATATTGGTATGGATTTAATTTTATTTACCTCACTTAAAATTTTATTTCTTAAGGAAGTCTTTAAAATAGAGGCATATGTACTTTATTCACACTTATCTTATATCTTACATTTTTTTTTACGCAGGAACATTTACAATAAGGAACATAAAGGCTACGCCAGAGGGTGAATCGGCAAAGGTCAAGGTGAAGGTAAGAGTGAATTTGAACGGTATTTTAACCATTGCGTCGGCTTCGCTTATTGAAAAACGTGAGCCAACTCAACAAGAGAAGGAAGAAGAGGAAGCTCAACAGCAGCAGCAACAACGACAGAATAACATGGATGTTGACTCACAAGCGACAGATAAAAAAGATAAATCTGATCAAGATGCACAGGCTAACGAACCACCAGCTCCAGAGGTTTGTAATTTCGTCGTAATATTTTAAAGTTTATGAAAAGGGATAGCGATCTTAGAATAGAATATCGTGATTCTGATTTGTCAATAAATATGTTACGATATATGGAGTATGTAAAGTTTGGAATCATTCTATGCTGGTGTGCGATCTTGTGCGTTGCCAGCTTTCAGGTGCATGACTATGTGAGTTTATTGTGGTTTAGGTGAGCATGGATAAGACACGACGGAACTCAGATGCTGATGATGGTGGAAAAGGTGCTGGGGGTTCTGCCCCTTCCTACTCCTCCAGGATTCTCTCTTGGTTCGGCTCGGTACGGGGCATACTATCTCTTACTTGGACCCATACGCATACATCCATATTGAGACATGTGTGCGATAAATTCTCTAATTTCTTAATCGTTGCTTTGTTGTGAGTTTTTATGAGGATTTTTTTGTATTTAGGGCCAATTAACTTGAGTATTCTTTCTATTATGCTAGCTTTATCGCTTATTTTAAAACAGAAATTAGATTGACTCTGTCGTAACAATGAATGCACAATAATTGCGATAATTGCGTTATATAATGCAAGCGTATACTTGTCATTAATTTGACAACTTTAAATGCATTCTCGCACATTTCATTTTTTGATCAATTGCTTTGATTGAGTAATTAATTTGATTCACATTCTTTATTTTTTCTATAAAATAATTTTGAGAGAAATCAAAATATCCTTGATATAACTTTAATTTATAATGCATTTATTTTATATCTTAAGATTTAGAAATGTTTATTATTTTTATTTTTTTTTTATGCACCTTAACTTTTTTTATTAGGATATGAGTTTTATTAGGATATGATAACAAACAGTTTTATGTATTGTATTTTGTAAGCTAAACCTGTAGATTGGTATCAAATGCATGATGCGTTTGGCTTAAGCTCGTGTTTTAGATCCTGTGTCGATTTCTTCTGCAAACTCGACTATTCAACGGCACTATAAAAATCTAGAAAAAATTGAGCTTGCTCTTTTATTAATATTACAGTATATAATATAACCTTTACAATTACATTTTTTTTTTTTGATAATGCATATGGGTCCAAGAACAGCTGTGTTACAGCTGTGCTGTCTGTCTTTACTCTGCTATTCTATATACTGGGTCGCAGAAGGAAGAGACAGTGATATCTAATAAAAGCATTATACAAATATTCTTAAGTATAAAGGCAGGCAACACTGATTAGTTTTCAATTCGTATAGAAAGAAAAAAAAATAATTTAATACATTATATGAGTACGAATGTATAGACGAATTATATAAACTTACTTTATACTATATTTTTGTTATGTGAAACGATACTATACGGATTCTAAACTACACACGAAAGTGTATACCCCATTATCCTTGTCTCATCTTTATCATCACCTGAATTCCATTTTAGTTTTTTCTATGTTATAAAAATTTTGTTTACTTGATTTTGCATTCTTACATTAGAAACACATACACACAAAGATGTAAAATCACATTAAAAACAAAAAAGCGTTTCAAGAAAGTATTGTAAAATAAGGTAAGTGTTTATGCAGATGAAATTTCTCAATTTATGTAAGCATATCATTTCACATAGTGCGCCTATTTGTTAAATCTTATTAAATAAGAAATTGTGAAAAATATGAAGTAATAAACTTTCTTGTAAACGATTTTTTTATGGTTTCATGCAAAAAATACAGTGCCGAACAAAATATATCGATAAATATTTAGCAAATTTTTTTTGTTTTAGGGAGATGATAAAAACGATGATAAAAGTAAAAAAAAGATTCCCATTCGTACAATTGATTTACCTATTGAAGCTAATGTTTGCGGACTATCTCCTCGAGATCTCGATGCTGCAGTAGAAAAAGAAGTATGTATTGTTAAGATATATCTCAAGCATTACGTAACTTTTATGAACGTTGCATAATTTTGTCTACAATATAGCGAAAAAAATTTGTAACATCGAATCATTATATAATTACATACATTTTGTTCATGAACAGGGTAAAATGATTGCTGAAGATAAACAGGAAAAAGAACGAGTTGACGCGCGTAATGCCTTGGAAGAATATGTTTATGATCTGCGTGCTAAATTGTCCGAAGAGGATCAATTAGCTACATTCATTACAGAAATAGATAAAGAAACATTGTGTCGTACATTAGATGATACTGAAAATTGGCTTTATGAAGAAGGAGAAGATTGTCAACGACAAGTTTATTCAGAGCGATTGACGCGTTTGAAGGTATTATTTGATAAAATATTAATCGATTTATAATGTTATGTCCATCGGATTCACTCATATGTTTTACGAGCTCTTGCGGACACTCGCGCTGACGGAGATTTACGTGCAATAAACAACTCCATTTAAAAAACGCAATGCTTATACGTTATAATAATTGAAAGAGACACATAGGGGCGCATTCAATGCAATCACTCCTGAAATTACTCACACGAGTTTTGTCGCGGAATCGCTGTTACTCAAAGAACAGCGCATCATTAGGAATCGGTCTTTATACTTCATATACGGACAATAACGAGAAGATCTTCATGTGCTCGGTCATAATGATCTTATATACAAGTTTTTCTAGTTTTTATTTTTCAATAATTCTTGCTTTTATGAAATAGAATTTCTAAATGCTCCGTTTTCATTTTATTAGTCTCAGGGAGAACCAATAAAGGAAAGGAGATTTGAATTTGAAGGGAGATCTTATGCGTTAGAAGAACTTGGAGTGGCATTACAATTGATTAAGAAAAGTCTTGATCAAATAAAAATCTTGAATGGAAAGGATGACAAGTATTCTCATTTAACAGAGGAAGAAGTGAAAACAGTTGAGAAAACTGTGCAAGAGAAATGGACATGGTTAGAGGAGAAACGTATTCTACTTGCGAGTACACTTCGCACGCAACAACCACCAGTTACTGTAGCGCAGATTCGAGCCGAGAAACAAGTAAGTATTGAAAAAAAATCAGCTGTAATCATAAACAATTTTCTTTTATTGTATTTATTTTTTTGTTATTTAGGCAATGGATAGTGTGGTACTACCTATTCTCAATAAGCCTAAACCTAAAGTAGAACCACCAAAAGAAGAAAAACCAAAAGATAAACCTGCTGATGAACAGAAAAATAATCAAAATCAAAATGCCCAAGGTAACAATCACAGTCAATCCAATCAACAACAGCAGCAACAAACAGAGGAAGAAAAAATGGATGTTGAGTAACGGTCGTCGCAACTTATGTGTTTTTATTAATGTTATAAATCTATTATAACATTGAAATAGGAAGTATTTCATTTGGATAAATCATGTCTCAAAAAGCTTGACATGTTGTAGTCTTGCACATACGATTTTTTTCTGTTTCGTTGTTTATTTTTTTTCTTCGTAACATTTATTAATATCAAATTAAGCTATTTAATGACATATATATACTATCATCAACATAAGCGTGTTACGCAGAAACTAAAGAGATGATGTAAATTTGTGAATTCATGTAATATGTGAAAAAAATATTCTTTTGCTTAAAAGCAGCTCGTTGGCATTCGTAATATATATTATTACAAAAATAATTATAATCTGAATAAATTTTGGAGAAATAATCGCGAATTATTGAAGCTTCTTTATAAAGAAGAAAATTGTTTTTCTTTTTTAAGTTTTTAATACGCTTCTAAGTGCACATAATTGAACTATACAAAATAAATATTTCAAAAGGATTTTGAAAACTATTGCCAGTAGAAAAAATTGTGACTTTTAATGTATAGAGCGAGTGCTGCAATTTTGTACAAATTAATGTAAACAACAAGTAATTTTTTAAATTTATTACGTAACATCTATTATATAAAAAGGATTTACAGTATTGCAATATTTATAAAAAAATATAATAAAACTTAAACATTTTTACATAAATAGACATAAATGCTTTTTATGTAAAAATATTGTAATAAATATTTCTAAATCTTATAATTACTTCTTGTTCACATTAATTTGCACAAAATTAAGTTAGATATAATTGACTAAATTAAATTATGAACTAGATTTTATTTGATCCAGACTTTTCTTAGCCAATTGTAACGCCATTCCAAATTCTTCTAACGCATATGATCTCCCTTCAAATTCAAATCTCCTTTCCTTTATTGGTTCTCCCAATAAAGAGAACGATGATTGAGACTAAAATGAAAACGGAGCGTTTAGAAATTCTATTTCATAAAGGCAAGAATTATTGAAAAATAATTATTTCGCTGGCGATCTTACGTATTTGATAATACAATTGTTCATTCCAGCATTTTCGCGTAGTCGACAGTAAATGCTGTCACATTTTTTTTGCTGCATTTATGATACTTAAATTAATATTTCGCTAATTGAAATTGTGCTAAGTTTGCTTTAATTTTTGGATTAATATCTGCAAAGATGTTACAAGAATTTATTGCAATTTCTTTTTTAGTTTTAGTTGGACTTGAATCGTTTTTAGTGCAAAAATTTCATTTCCTAAAGAATTCTAATTCAACTAGATATATCATTGTACATAACTTGTAGGCATCTACACAATGACATAATATGTTTATCTCTCACGATATTTATATTGCTATATTTGCAGGACAGAAGATTCACAAAAATTATTAAGTTGTTCCTAGAATAAGCAAGATAGGTGGTCCATATTTCATTCTTATGCCTAACGTCGTTCCCACATCGCTAGCACTTAAGAATCGCAAATTATTACACACACATACACACACACATATATAGTATAATTACTATTAGCAAGATGTAAAAAATGAGTGTTAAAAATACTTTCCTTTTTTTGAATGATAAAAATTTTCACTATGTATGTAATGCGTTTTCTTTTCTTTTATTTATATATTTCACACCGTCACGTTATATTTATATACTTCTATGTTTATAACAGATGAATCATCACATTTATTTTCCGTCTATATATCTGACAATTAGTTGATGTTGAATATTCAGTTTTATTGAGATTAATTTTATTGATATTATGAATCAGATATCATTTAATAAGCTTCATTCAACTTTCTGTAGAAACGTATATAAATTGTCACAGTTTTAGTCAGTTCCGACTAATTCATATTAAAAAAAAAATTTGCTATTCCAAATTTTGTTGTTCCAAATAAAAAAATAAATCAAATAATGTTTGTTTTGATAACGTTTTTTTTTGCCACGTTGCAATTAGTTGAGTTGTATGAATTAATCATTATTCATTCTATATTAATAATTCTACGTTTGTTTAGTCTATTTGTGGTAAGCTAGAAGGTTTCGAAAAATTTTTCTTTTTATAAATATGGTATGCATCCAAAACTTGACTCTGCTAACTCAAATATAATTTTATCCTTTTGTTGTTCACTGAATATTGAACAAGGATAAAGAGAGTTGACAGTCGAGTTTTGGAATACCTTTGAATAATTACCTTTGAAAAATTAAAATAAATAGTATGCAATCGTCATAAATTTTAAAATCTTTACGTATAAAGAAGGGAATATGGGCGTCTATCTTCAATAAACAAATAAAAATCACTAAAACTTTATATTGCCATTGTTAGTTGCGTTTTATAAAAGAAAATTGTATAGATAAAAGTATCTGTGTTTTATCAAGAAAAGTTTTATCAAGAAAAAAATTTTATACGCCATAAATTCATACTAATTCACCATATATTTATTTGTACATGAAAATTTATAATATTTTAATGTTTGTGGACATCCAACAATATACTGGGAATACGTAATGCATATATGTAACGTTTGAAATTGTGGAATGTAAGTTGCTTTGTAAAAATTCATTTTTATATAAATTACATTACGCAGATAGCATTAATTGTTAATTTTGGCAAATTGCAAATGGCTTTCAACTGATTACTGACTAAAGTAAAAGTAAAGAAAAAAGTATCGTTGACTGTTGTGACAACACATAAAAGTTTTACTTTACAATGCCACTTAAACCCAGTTGCACCAATGTTACTTTGACTTTAAGCAAGATTTAAAACTCTCTGTCTTGTTTTAAAGCGAAAGAGAGACAGAGTTTTAAGTCTTGCTTAAAATCAAAGTAACATTGGTGCAATCGGATTTTAATATTATCCGAGACAAATGTGTTGACTGTGATTATGTCATAAGTGTATGATCACCAAGGTGTACTTAATAATAAAAAACTAATCTCTCTTAACTGCTGGTGTTCTTGATCGATCATCAAAGTATGCTCTGTATATAAAAACTCCTAAGGCAATATGTAATACTATTACCGCAATGCCAGCTGAATACACATTACTTGATACTGTGTTGAGACCTAATATACCTATAACATAAAAAAGCAATTCATTAATTGAAGAAAGCAAAATATTCTAAAATATAATCCATAGATTTCACAAAAAAGAAATATATGGAAAAATGATTCTTTTTTATAGTTATCTCTTCTCTGTAAATTTGCTGGTGTTCATTGCAATTTTTTCATATATATACGTTTCGTACCATCAAAGAGAAAAATTTTGCTTGTAAAGAAAGCGACCACAGGTAGCGCGAGTATCACTACACTGTGATAAAAAACTGTTTTAAACGCTTGCAGCTCTGTTACTTCCTAAAACAAAAAGAAAATAATATCTACAGTAAACTGATAAACTTTATTTATCATGTAGACATGATTATACATAAATATATTATCGATCTTACCTTTGTACCTGCCATGATAGCGACTGTAATATATGTATATATCAAAGTAGCGAAATTAAAAAAATTGATACCGACATAAATATCAGCTTTCTCAGTTAATTCCGCTGAACGAAATTTAATATCGAGTCTTGTATATTGTTGCAACACTAATGCGATGTCAGCCGGAACAAGGTTATGTTTTCAAGTAGTACAGGACGAGTTCCACTAGAGACGTTGCATGTACCCGGTTTCGTCACGTCCCCGAGTTTTCGTCGTTTTCGTGTCAGTTAATTGCATGCGCCTTGTTGAAACAGTCTTTATTTATAAAGTTATGTTTGTGTATGTATATACGTAGAATCTTGCGGCGACACAGCTGATTCACCTGATTGTTTACCGGAATAGAAAAATGAACGACCGTTTGCAATAACGGATATACTTTGCTCATAGAGAAAAGTCACGTTGGTGGGATTCCGTTCAAATATGGGATGCTGCTACAGCTTTTGTAAAGAGGACAGCGGGCCACAGGTAAAATAACTGCGAAAACAGTTTTACTGCACTTTCAACATTTTCTTCCTTATCACTGATGCGTGATAATTGTCGCAATTAATACGCCTACTCGACGATAGTGATAACGCCTGATTGACATATATTTATCACATATATTTGTATTGTAATGAAAAAGTTACAATAATAGAAAGTAATAAAAATTTAAATTGTATATTTTAAATATCTATTACAATGCTTATTTGCAGGGCGGAGAAGCGAATGAAAGAACACATTTGCTGGTAGATCCTGTCAGTAATAATACAAACGTACCGAGAGTTCATAGGTGAGTTATTTTATGTGTTTATCAAGCACACAGACATTTTTGTGTTCGACATAATATTTCGAGCTCTCTTAAGTAAGATTATATCTTTTGTTTTCTTCTTTCCAGTGACGATTATGTTAACCAATATGCAAGTTCCGTGCCTAAGAAGACAGATGAACAGAGTGCGTTGAATAGAATTTTACATGAAACTGCGGCGTGAGTAAATTTTTTCTTGTACTTAATTCTTTGATTTCTTTATATAATTTATATCACATATTAATTTGCTTTAAAGATATAATTTTTTCTATAAGAATTTTGTTTTTAATCTTTTAACGCTGTTTTATATTATTTCGTCATGAATTTACTACACTGAATATTATAAAAAATATCACATAAAAGTGAATATATAATATTCAGAAGGAAAGAAGTTAAGCTGCAGTTAGGAAAAAAATAACTTTAACTCCATTATAAATAACCTTCATGGAATAATATAATTTTATTAGTTTTCCCAATAGAAAATATTATAAAATAAATTACTTTAAAAATTGTAAGTTGATGTTATAATTATTTTTTTTATAGCAATGTTATTGACGTGGGCGCATTAGACACTCATAATCTAGAACAGCATGAATATATGGACAGATCTCGTGCGTATTCAAAGAGAATAGAATCGGGTCGAATTAAATTTCCCGAGGGTGCATCTTGCCTACTTAAGGATATACCTGCTCCAGAACGAACATTAGCTGCCGATCCACTTGCTGCTGAAGACCAAGAATTGGTAAATACTTTGTTTCATCTTTCTCATATTTTCTTCGTTATGAGAGCACTAAGTTTGTCAGTAATACATATATTAAACATATAGATTACAGAAATGCTCAACAAGGCTGTGACAGCATTAGGCGATGTAAAAGTCGAACACAAGGAAGATTTGGTGGTTCCGTTTCTATCGTGATCGTTGAATATCCGTCAAGTTAATTTATAATTTCGTCTTATTTGACTGGAATTTTAACATCATAAAAAGAATACGTCGGAAATATATCGACCTAAGTCCGAGTTATAATTCTAGCTTATGCTAAGACAAAAGATCGATTGTAATGTATTATACAGAATGTTGAATTATTACTGCTGTTTATGCTTGCTATGTACTAATAGTTTCACGATTGTTAAATAGATATACAGTTCTCTCTTTTATTTTTTATTTTAAAGTTTAGTGTTATTCAGATATGCGTCATAATCTTTTATCTATGTGAAATTTTTATGTAAAAAATTAATTTGTTGTAATATTTATCGATAAGTACACACGCCCTTGCGCATGCGCGCGCACACACACACACACACACACAGAGTATCCTGTCACTCTCCCACGCAAACACTTAATAGCATATTTTTTGGCCAACTGCGAATCTGTTGTTTTTCTAGGAAAAATATCGAGTGAGATTTTTCAACTTGCCTCTCTTCCACATTATATCTTTAATAAAATATGATATTAAATACAAATTCTATGAAAATAAAGTTTATTCAAAATGAATTAATAAATATAATTTTGCTATTTATTTGCACCCTTGAAATTTAATTTATAAAACGAGATTTTTGCTTTTAATTGTTAATTATTAGCTGTTAATTATAATTTTTCAATTATCACTGCCTAAATATTTTTCAAAAGAAAAATCGATTCCAAAGTGACCAAAGAATGTGCTAATTTATGCAATAATAGCAGGACACTTCGTATATACATATCTTCAGATAAAAGTAAGAAAAAGAATACTATTTTATCATTGTTCAATAAATTCAATTGAATCTTATATAACTATGATTTTGTAATTATTATAATTCTTTTACTATTGTAAAGAAAGATTTAATGCAAATTTATTGCCTTCAAAAATTGCAAGGAATTTGTAAAGGATTTTGAATGACAATATTAAATTATGTAAGGTATTTCATAATGTAACTTATAATTATTTATAAATAATAAAAATTTTTCTATTTTGCAGTGATAAATATAAATGTGACAAATGTTAACTAACTTGTAATTAGTATTAATATTTATATAGTAATATTTGTATAATTAATGCAAAATTAAGAAGAATGAGAAATATTTCTTTCGATTTATTATTCTTTTGTACTTTTTCAAGCCTCTGAAATTCTTTTGTATTCTTTTAAGCCTCTTTAGAACTTTTAACTCTAATTATAGTCCAAGACGATAAGTTACAGCTAGAAAACATTTTTACTTTGTATATGTACGCACGCAGGTGTGTGTGTATTTTTAAACAGATCAAATTTTATTGTTTTTATTAACGAAAATTTAAATATAGATATATATTTTTTATTCGATTTATTTTTTAAATAGAAAAGAAAATCAAATAAAAATCCATACAGCACAGAATTTACAGCAATATTGATGCAAAATCTTTATAATATTGCTACAACTTTTGTGCAACTTCGCACTGTAAGGAAACTGTAATTAATTATAAACAGAAATTTCTTTCACAATAGATATGTAGTTTAATTTTTCTTTACTATTCCTTTAAATTCAAGATTAAAATATTTTGTTATACATCTTGTTATGCATCTTTCTCACCAGATCCGAATTTCTTTAAAATTTGAATTTAAAATTGTTCGATTGAAAATTTGAGCAATAAAAATTATAAAATTGTGCATTAATTTTACATTGGTCTCGATTTTATTGTTATCTTGTTGAGAAATATTCAATTGTTATAATAGTTCGAATAGGAAGAAATGAAAGTCAAATAAAAACACCGTATTGTATTTATTGTAAACAGTTCATTGTTTTCTTTCACTTTATTTTACATTTAATTATTTTCTTAAATTTATATCAGAATATCTTGCTACATCTTCAAATTCGAAAGTAAGACTTGAAATTGTTTTAAATATTCTAAATAATATTAACAAATTATAAAAAACATTTTACAATATTAGTTCTGTAATAGTATGGTATAAATGAATTTATAAATGAGTTATCAGAAAGAAACAGGAGAGAATTTATCTTTTAAGGCTCGGTTGCATCAACGTTACTTTGATTTTAAGCGAAATTTAAAACTATTTAAATCGTTTTAAAACCGAAAAGAGACAGAGAGAGTTTTAAATCTCGTTTAAAATTAAAGTAACGTTGGTGCAACTAGGCGTAAAACAAATTAAAAAGAAGAATTTTCGGAAAATGATACAATGTACAGTTTAATTGCGTAAGTTAAACCGCGCGCTTGAAAGGAGAGGGATGAGACGCGTAACTCGATTGGCGGCCCGCATAGAGGCGCGGAGGGGCATCGACCGGTCTTGGCTCGGACTGCCATCGGACTGGCAGTTCACATCTTTCAGTGCCACCAATACACAAGAGCTGAGGACGGTCTTTCGCCGACCATTGGTCCTCAATTCGTCGACCAATTGGGAAAGTGCCCACGAAAATATCCAATGTAAGTTCACAAATTATCAAACATCAGCCCGATACGCGGCAATGGTCGTGCGCCCACATTCGCGATTTAACGTTGATTTCGCGATCGCGTCGCGTGTTTCTCCGCGCGAGCCAGCGCCTTCGCGACGCCAAAAAAGCCATCGCCACACGGCCATGTTTGCCGAGGCGATATCGTGCTCTCTTTCCACGGACGTCCGATGGCGATCGACCCAGGTTTCCTCGCGGTTGAACGTCGCGATCCTCGCGATATGTTCGCGGATCGCAGCATCGGCGGCTGCGTCGCTCGGCGTCGCTCATCTCGCGAATCTCCACTGAGACGTCTCGGAACGTTGGCGCGAATCCCACAAGACGACGCGCATCCCTTCTTTCATATGCATGCGTGTGCATTCTGATGCATTCACTCGTTGGGCAACGCTCTCTTCTAGGCACTCTCACTATTCGTCTCATCCGCTCGCGATTTGCGAAACATGGTTTGGAGATTGTACGTTCCGCACGTGCAAAACCACACGTGGTTCACACATCGAGCGAAATGGCCCGCTCTAAACAGGCCAAACACTCCAAACCCGCTCGGCGTGGTCGCCACGTCGACGGGCTGCGTTGAATTTCTATAATTGCCTCATAAACTCCACGCACCGTTAACCTAATAGCGATGATACAAATTGAATGATGATACACTATGATGAATACACGATTGTATCAATGATATCTCCTGGTATCTATTTTAGTTCTATTTGCGATATGTATATATTTCTGAAGTATTTTATTAGTTTTTTTTTTATTTTATTATTATAGCAAAGATTTATTATGGAGCAACTCAGCGAAGGACAGGCGGTTGTAGTCGGTAGTACCGGTGGAGCTGTACAAGTTGTTCAAATGGGCCAAGGTGGACAAACTATGATGCTTCCGCAAGCGATACAAGTAGCAGCAACACAAGTAGCGCCTAATGGACAGATCCAAGTTGTTCCAGTTTCTAGCCTGACCAGTACTGGTCAACAGATAGTTATTCAGCAACCACAAACGCCACAAATTATTCAAACTCCCGATGGACAAACCTACATCTATCAACCTGTGCAATTAGAAGGTCAAGTGCAACAAGCCCAACCAACAGGTAAGTTGAAAATGTATCTATTTCATGCATCTTAATATTTTTGTATAAATAATTCTCAATATCTTTTGTTTACAGTTATAAATCTTAATGGTAATCTCATGCAAATTGCTGGTACAACATCACAGACCGCAACTACTGCTGCTAGTACAACCCCAGTACAACCTTTAGGTAGTCCTACATCAACAGTGTCACAAGGAGGGAATGTTGTTATGGTAATAATTTATAGAAAATTTTTATTTATGTAGTTTACATTAATGTTTATAGATGTCTTAGATTGATTTCTCTAATAACCATGAATAATATTATAGGTATTATATAACAAAAACAAAATAGGTAATAGGAAATTATGCAGAAGACGATGCGCATTTACCTTAATAAATAAATTTAATATTAATGGCAGCTGCATAAAATGGAAAAGGTAAAGAACACTAATGTATGTTTCGGTTCTAAATCTTTACTGAAGGCTTTATTAAAGGCTAAATCAAAGCTGAAACATATGTTATTGTTTTTTCCTCCTCAACCTATCGTCTATTTTGTTTTTGTTATTATATTTTTTTTTTATTTTGGAAGTTCTTTTATCGCCATTACAAGGTTGCCACAAAACTAGAGATCAGAAAATTGTGAGAAATTAAAGTCAGAGAAATCAGGAAAAAATTAAGGAATTTTACAAAATTTTCTGGGAAATTAAAAAATTTTAAAGAAGTTTAAGGCTAGTATTACATTTATCGTATGATAAAGGATGTGATCCATTTGACGTTACAAATGTTTAAAATTTTTGATTGACCACTTGGAAGAAAGAATTTTACTAACTGACCAATCAAAAAATGCTCGAAATATTTGTAGCATCACGTGGACTGTAGCAACAGATTTTAAGTTGATTGATTGGCTATAGAATAGAGAGATTCGACCACTTTTCTTGCCTGCAGCCAATCAATAGGCTTGAAATGCTTTGTCGTATGACAAATGTGCACAGAACAGAGAGGTCGGATCTCCCATAGCTAATGAACAGGCTTGAAAAATTTGTCATCCGATAAAAAACAGACACATGTAATATTGACCTAATATATAACGTACGTTATACCTATGCAGTTTTGGAATACTATCAACTTAACAATTAAAATTGCAAGCAGTGTCAACAATATTAATAATAATTTATATTGTTATGTTAAATTAATTTCTCAACAAAATATTTAACGGTTTCCAAATTAGGATGAAAACACAAAATATTTCAAAATATTATTGAAAGTTAGGAGAAATCATGAAAATTTGTCTGAAAATCAGGGATAGAATTTTAAGATGAAGAATTTGTGACAACCTTGTATTAGATTTCTATTGACATATGAACTTTCCGAGAATTAGAAACAATTAATGTCATCGCTATAATCACCATGTTACTTTGTAATTAGATGGTACCAGGTAATAGCGGACAAACACAGTTCCAAAGAGTGGCATTGCCTAACGCTGAACTTCTCGAAGAAGAACCACTATATGTCAATGCAAAACAATATAGGCGGATATTGAAGCGTCGTCAAGCTCGTGCTAAATTGGAAGCTGAAGGGAAGATACCCAAGGAAAGGCCAGTAAGTATCCTTCAATTTTTTTGAAATTCAAAAATGAGCTTTTTAAAATATATATTTAAAACTGAGATTTTTATATTTGAATATTTTTTAGTTTATTTTGAATACTAATTTGTATGAAATATAAAATTATATATATGTTGCAAATTAATATAAATGCATTTATTTTTTATATTATTTGTCGTCATATTCATTTGCAACATATATATTTGAAAGAGATAAAAATAACAAAATTTAATTTCAGAAATATCTCCACGAATCTCGTCATCGACATGCGATGAATAGAATTCGTGGTGAAGGTGGCCGTTTCCATTCAGGTCAAGTGAAAAAACGAAAGTAAGTGATTACTTTGTACATACATATATATTTTTTAATACACGTTTTTCTTGTAAAAGAATAAGAAACAGTGTCTCATCTTGGTAATTTTACGCATATAAGAGTATAATGGTTCCAGTAGACAAAATGCAAATCGCTCCACGATTACCCAGCACATCACAACCTCAACCAGCACCGATAATGTTCATACTGTAGCAATAGCAGCTGCAAATGTAGGTGTACAATATCACGACACAGACAATATGGTATCCACGATTGTACTTGAAGTAAGATAATAGTTTCTATTCTCTCAGAGTCGTTTGTGATTTCGCAGAATGCGAATTACATTTGCTGTTTTTAATTGTTTGT
This sequence comes from Acromyrmex echinatior, assembly GCF_000204515.1. The sequence continues at coordinate 169,446 of NW_011627071.1, read as the reverse complement.
TGCAGAAGCCAAATATTCCTCTGCAAGATATGATCTCTGATGACGACATTGTTACCACAAACAGTCGCTTGATGTAGATAATATTTGGATAATAGTTGGATTGAAAAAAAGGAAGAATCATGTGTCAGTGATTATATTGAACATCTACATTTTTTTGTATGTGTAAATATTCTTGGTGCGATGTATAATATAAATATAATTCATACAAAGAATGTAATTTTTCGGTATGAAACTGTACATAAAGTATTCCAGATTATTTTTTACTTTAAATTTCTCAATGGATTTAGATATTTTTTAATAATAATCAAAGACAATTTATTTTAATGAAATAAATTCTATTTGAATTTCTAAAAATAAAATAGAAAACAAGAATATTCTTATCATAATATTAGATATCAATATTATATTACAAATTCATTACAAATTCATTACAAAATGTCTACATTTTTTGTTATATTTCAACAATTAAAAATCTAAGGTTTATTTGAAATCAGTTGCAGCATATGAAAAATGATCGAATATTTAATGATCTCTAATATATAACATTAAAAAATATATAGCGTTAAAGAAAGTGAAAATAAATAATTTTAACATTCAACAATTTTGTTAAAGAAAATAAATGAATTTCTAATTTCTTTTTTTACTAAATTAGTAAAAAAATGTGTTTTCTATCGTTCTGGAGCACTTTGAGTATGTTTACATATGTGTATATATAGGTACACGCATACATATACACGCACATACATAATTTTCAATTAATAATTATACACACACACACACACACACACACACACACATAATTAGGCAGCATTTTCATTTTTATAATGATTTTATTGTATCGAAATAGATATGAGTTTTTGTTTGTAATATGAATGAATTTTATGTATAGGAAGTAATTTTTAGGCACAATAAACTATAAGTTAGTAATATAATTCTATTAGAATGAGAATGCATTGTTAAAATTAATAACTTCATCAAATTTAATTAAGTCTTAATATAGTTATCAATATTGTGAAGTGAGGGACTAAAATCATAAATTATGTATATTATGTGCTGGGTATTTTTTTTTAGATTTAATTAAGGTGTTTCTTTTTTACATGCTTATGCGCGCATGCATATATATATATATATATATATACACAAAGTGTCGCATAATTCGCGAATCACCTCTTGTAAACAGATAGAACGAACTGAATCGAATCGAAAAATTCTGTAGATTGCGATTTTTGCTATAGATAAGAAATTTATTGAAAATCCACAAATCAACGAAAAAGACTTTGTAAAAAAATGATTTGTTTGAGGAGCATTCTTTTTGTGCCTCTAGAAATCATAAATGCTGGGTTATCTATTGTCGCGGTAAGATATATGATGATTTGTGGATATTTAATTTTTCATTATTGCAAAATGAAAATTTACAGAATTTTTTAATTTAGTACTATATGCTTATGAGAGATAATCTGCGAGTTATAAAACATATATATATCTTACATACAAGTATATATATATATATATATATATATATATATATGTGTGTGTGTATGTATATATATATATATATATATATATATCTAATTTGTGCTATGACTAAAAAAGGACATAAAAAAGATAAGTTTCGTGCTATAAATTTACATACAATTTTTTATCACATCATTTAACTCGATTTTCCATATTAATTATAGTACTAAAATTTAAGATATTTAAGTATCTAATGTTTGTTACTTGTATAATTTTATTTATCTTAAAATTTTAAGCTTTAAGTTAATCTCAAATTAAATTATGATAAGTGAACATTAATTAATCATTAATTGATTATTTCAACAATTTGATCATTAATTGCTTGATAATTAGTTCACTAAAACAATTTTGATATAATTACGGAATATAAATATTACACATGTGAAAGTATTCAGCAAATCTGTTACATATGGAATATCAAGTATTCATATTTGTTGGAAAATATTTTGTAAAATGATATTAGATTTGAATATGTAAATAATTATATGAAAAACGAGTTCTGTGAATTATACAAGTAATATTACAATCTAGCATTCTTGTGTATTGATATGAAGGTGCCTGTGTGCGTGCGTGCGTACATGCGTGTACATATACATATATATACATATAATATGTATATGTATATAGTTATATAAATAATGTACGAAGTAATTAATTGATTTATCCCAAAATCATATGAAATTGAAATTGAAAATGTAATTATGAATATATAATATGAATTCTGTTTTCCAACAATTTGCATATGATTTTATTTTATTTATACTTTCATTACTTTACATGTAACTTCCCTTGTCATGTAAATCCTGAGCTCTTTTAAAATCGTAATTTAAAAATTATTTAAAATATTTTTTCAAAAAGAGTTAAATTTTGTTTCAGTATCAGTGAACATTCCAATTCAGATATTCAAGATCTCGTATTTGAGTTTTGCAACCCAGATGCGTGATCTCTCATATTTGATGACCGACTTCGTAACATGATGTTTTCTCCTGCAATCCCGATCGTTTCCATATATTCGGAATTTCCGGTTCTGCCGAGAAAAGAAATAGGGGAAACAATATTTTAAAATTGTATTTCAAATTAATATAGATATTATAATAATTTACATACGTCACTCGAAGAATTTCTCTTTCTTTAAGATTAGGATCCAAATTATTGCGCGGTTTTAAAATTTTTGGTGGTTTTATTAATGCTTTCGTTGCGATTATCCATGGATTTCGAAATGCACATTTTTGAATTGTTTCGGGTATAATCCAGTTTTGCGGCAATGTTATTTCTCTGCGATCTGATTGTGATGAAATATTCATTTGTACTGATACAATATTAAATAAATAAGTAAAACTAAAAGTCCGACAAGTAGGACAACATAATCGTTAAAACGATAATAAATTTGATTTGAAATTCCTACGTTTCAGTTAGTTTTCTAATCTTCTTCAGCAAAAAATATACACAAAAAAGTTACATAATTAATATTGCTCGTTGTCTATGCATACAAAATTGGAAAATGTAAATCTATTCTTTACAATCTCCAAGCAAGCCAAACTACTCGACAAGAGAATTTAGTTTGGTTTTTCCCTGGAGACTGCAAAAAATAGATTTACATTTTCCAATTTTGTATGCGTAGATAACGAGCAATATTATTATAATTATGTAACTTTTTTGCGTATATTTTTTGCTGAAGGTTAGAAAACTAACCGAAACATACGAATTTCGAATTTATTATTCGTTTTAACGATTATGTTCGTTCTCTCAATGTTCGGTCTCTTCAATAAATTTAATTTGAATATTGAGAGATATTCTTGAACAATTTGCGCACCTTGAACAGCACTTATTCTCTCTAGCCCTTTTATTATTACTAGAATTAACTAGAATATTCATAGACTGGTAGTCATAATCAAATCTTATATTCAAGACCATCTTAAGTACAGTCTTAAAAAGTCACGAACCAATCAGGACCGATATTCATAGTCGATTCTTATTTTAAGACTGTCTTAAGTAATGTTTTAAGTCGCTAATGCAGTCCTCTGCGGTCTTAAATATAAGATCTGACTATGAATACCGGCCAGAGGGTATTAGTGTCTTAAGTCATTACTTAAGACAATGTTCTTGAAATAAGAACGGACTAGGAATACCGCTCATAATTTAATTGGTCACTTAGTGAATTTGCTCATTTTTCTAATTTTCATCTCATTTCAATCGATCCCCTGATTACAGCCACAAGGTGTATCCATGTTCACAGATCTATGATACAACTGTACACGCGCGTACGCCCGCGCGCACACACACATATACATACACACATACTTCGACAAAAGAACTTATGCACAGATATAAATGTTGAGTTTGTTTTTCCAATAAGATATGGGCCTATGGTCTGCTTAATATTACAAAAGCTTCGAAATATTTTTGATCAGTAAAATTATTTTTTCCAACTGATTAATCAAACATTTCCAATCTATTTGTAGGTTTTATCAAGAAAAAACAAAATAGTTGTGATATTTTGCCATATTTGTGATATCTTATCTGCTACCATTTCCGACTTAATGATCCTTTTATCTGTTCGTAAAGTGCATGCATGATATATGTTTACACATATATAGATATAATGATTAATTATAATTATAAGCAATAATCATCATTACCTTTTTGAAAATCCTTCAAATAATCCTGTTGATATATAGTCTTCATTAATTTTTCCTTGTCATTTTTTATTATGATTTCATCTGGCACGATTTCCGGTAAAGCATTTCTTAAGTGGGGAAATTTGTTTCGTATCTATTTTCAATGATATACAATTATGATAGCATACAATCACGAATATAAAAATATTTGCATTTTTACTCTGTTTAAATTGTCGACTGGATCTTCGCTTCGTTCGTTCTCAGATAGTAATAGATTTTCCAGTCGAGTATGCAAATATTGTTTGTACGGTCTATTCAAGATGTTCAAGGATGGCAAATATTTTGGTAATAATTTGTGCTTTATCGTTCTTTTATCTCTCTTTCCAAGATAATCTTTCTTATAAATCGTGATAAAATCTCGAAAGTCATCAATATCTTCAATTTCCATCACGTGAATTCGAGCAATTATTTTCTAAAGTATATTCTCTTTATAAAATTTTGTAAATATTGCTAGGAGAATTATTTATCCAGCAAACATAATAATGATAATACAATTGCTGATGTAGGCAGCAGTCCAATGTGTTTGGTTATTAGCTTGTGATTCGACGAATTTGCTTCATGTGTCAAATATCGCAAAACAATAAGGCTTTAATTATTTTGCTGATTGTATGTATATATATACCAATACACACGAAGTCACAAATTCCTTAATATACGAGTGTATATATATATATATATATATATATATATATATATAAATGTATATATAATACATATTATAATTTCTATAATAAATATGTATATTACATAATTTTTTACAACGCAAAAATTAAATATATAAATTTATTTACATGCGTTTATATATTTACATATAAAACTTATATATGAAGAGAAGACCATTTTATAATCAATATATGCAAATTTCTCGAAACGCAGAAGTTTTTTCAAAAAATGTTTCAGACAAAAGTTTTATGGTTTCGAGAGGGAAGGAGATGATGATCTTGTATGAATATGAGATTTCTGGTTTTATTATTTAAGAATTATATCGCTAGAATTATATTGCTATAGAATTATTTAGAAGAATTCGTTTTATCGAAGTATCGCTGAAGATAACTCAAAGTGCAATTACCAAAAATTATGAGAATTATTAGGATTAGATTGAAATACATTTTATTTGCACTCTAATGTGCTACTATTATCATTAGCCTTTTTGTTGAATATTTTAAATTTCGAGAGTCCAGAGTTATATTAAATTTTATATTTTATAATCTAATTTTTGCATGAATTATCGCGCAGAATTTTGTACTCTCATTCACTCTATTAAATATTTATTTGTTCCAATTTCGAAAGTCCGATTAAATTTTATTATTTTATTTTTCTTATTTTTCTTATATTATTGATATTATTAATATATAAATGATAGTTCAAAGTTACTAATAGAGACATGCCAGTACGTTATATATCTGCCTGTATAAATAATATTACATGTAATTTTTGACACTCGTGTAATCTATATCTATATCTAAGCTACATGCTGTGATTTGATGGGTTATTAATAAATACAATGTCATTATTTTATAACGGTCTTCAATTTTATAATACGTGCTATAATACTTAATTTATTATATTGGGAAACCGTATAAAATATACAGATATAATAATCTTATGACATACGGTTTAGGACCATCTCCTTAGTCTCCCTAGTCTATAATGAAGTCTCCTTGGTATCTTGTAACTCATTATGTGGATAACGTATAATATCTGATACATCGTACCCTCAGGTACTATAAATGCCAATTAGGATACAACATCAGATTTCTTGCTTATATCGCTTCGATACGAATGTGTTTTTTCATTTCTTTCTCTGTTGCTCATTTTTGTAGAGAAAAGTGACACTTTTTTTTTTTAGAATAGGGACAAATATCTCATTACTGGAAATTGTATAGATTGGTGTATTTCATTCATTATATGATGTTCTTTTTTTCATATTTGCTAGCATTATCTTTATAAATCTACAGCATTGAATATCTCTTATATTCGATCTATCTTGTTTAAGTGAAATCCCACGACATCGTTATTATAAAATAAAAAAATTATTAAAATATTACTTCTTCATTTTGTGTTATTTTCTTTTTATTTTATTTAATAATTTTAACAAATATTAAATTTTGCTTCTAGTTTTTTATTTCATTTATACAATGATATTAAATGTACTATTAAAAAATTTTATCGACGGGAAAAAATGAGAAGTATTGTTTAACAATTTTATAATAATAACATATTTTGAAAAGAAATTGCTTTTTAGAAAATATTGTTCTTTAATATCTTTTTAATGTAAAAGATTTTTATTTCTGGGATTACAATTTTATAATTTTAACATTGGCGTGTATTATTTTAAGATTGTTAATAAAATTATATAATTTTTTATATACAATTCACAACATCAAAAAAATTGAGCTAAAAGCTTTTAATTCAATCTATTGACGCTGTGAATAAAGTTAAGAAATATTTATTTCTAAGAGAGAATTTCTATTAGAGTATATACACATCTCAAGACGTGTTCTCTCATAACTTTTCAACACTTGTAGTCAGCTGAAATTGAATTGTTCTTAAGTAAATGTTGCAAGTTCCCATTGCTGCAAAGGCGTTTATGGTTACGTGATCAAAGTCACGTGTTCTGAATAATAGATATTTTGTCGAAAGCAACTATTTTATTATATTTCCCGTACGTGGTTTAAGCGACAACTTCGCAATTGTGTAACTCTTGTGTCGTGAACTTTCTGAAATTCAAAAACTTATAATGAAAAAAGCGAATATTTGACAATGAATTTTTTACTATTAGGTGTTGGAATTAATTCGTAGCGTTTTTTAATGAAAGAATGTTATTTATTTCACATGAGCATTAAAAAATACATTAATGAAAGTACTTCCCATCACTTGTAAAACGCTACGAATTAATTCCAACACCTAATAAAATTGCATCAATGTTGCATGTATAAAAGAAAAATGCATCATATTCTTGCAATCTTGCAAGAAAATATGAATGAAATTAGAAGCATTGAAGTACGAGTTTGAAGTACGAGTTTAACTTTTATAAAAGAAAAAATTAGAAATATATAGCATTCTTCTCTCTCTTTTCTTATAATTTACATACTTATTTGAAAATATAAACGAAATAAACATGCGAAAATATGAATATATATGAATAAATTTATTATATGTATCATTTATAAAATTAAATGTCTTTTTTTTGTAAAAAGTATGTAATGTGTGTATGTGGAGAGAGAGAGAGAGAGAGAGAGAGAGTGTGTGTGTGTGTGTGTGTGTATAACATTTTCTTGGTTTACATATAATTTATATTAATAAATTATATTTAGATAACTTTTTCATTTTTTCTCTTTTCACTAAAATTTATTAATTATTTGATCTGTATTAAGTAAAAAAAAGTCATAAATATCATACTGTTGATACTTTATTATTAATTGTTAAATTATCCAAAAACTTTTCTGAATCAAGTTTTAGAAAATAGATGGATAATTAATATTTGTTCTTCATTTACATCGTAATAATATTGATTTTAGTAAAATTTTAATTTTTAAATTAATAAGATACATAAAGGTTTCAATTATTTAAAAAGATCCATAAAGATTTTTATATTAAAAACTGTGCAAAATATTTCTTTTTAAATATATAAAGATCTTTTATTTAATATAAAAATCTTTATATTAGAAACTGTGCAAAATGTCTTTTTAAAATTCTGTTCGAACGAGAAAGACTGTGCAGCACATAATTCTTTTACACTCAGCACAACTCTCAACTTTAAATAGATACATTTAATTTGAATTGCGAATAATGTTCGTTGATTTCCACAATTATCTCTGTCGGAAATTCAAGCAAATAAGACAGGTTATGTCTAGTAAACAAATTTTATTAAATTTCTATTCAGCGCCAAATCTAATAAATGAATAAATTACAGTGATTTATAAAATTGCATCTCAAGGACGAGCAGATTAATTATTCTTTATTATGCGAGAAGATATCTATTGATCTATATTTATTTCTTTATCTGATGGGATTATAAGCCGTTATATATTAACGTTATATATTAACGTGAAAAATTTATAATTAGTCGCAAAGTCTAAATGTTTTAAATTTTTAACTATAGTATTTGTAATTCTGATTATAACAGAAAAATTTATTGTAAAAGACGAATTCATTACTCAATTTATTTTATTTAAAATAAGCAAAAGCGTTTGGCAAAATAAACTTTAAAACTGATATATAATTTCACTTTTTCCAGCTTTTCACTATAAAATTTTTTTGTTGATTTTTTATATGCATACTTGGATACATTCAGATTCCTGTGTGACCCAAATGTTTCCTAGGTATCATATTATCCGTGTTTAACATTCGGCGAGCAATAAGGATACAATGACACCTGTGTGGCATTTAGGTGGAAATTTGAATACAGCCCTTTTTGCTGTTCTGCGAGACGTAAACATATAATGCGTAATGTTTCTTTTTAAAAATTTTCCATAAATTATACACGATTGCCTTCACATCCGATAGAACTATTTGATACTATAATGCAACATTATAAAAATTAAGCTTGATAATACTTTGAAGGCTTCCATTTTCTTCAGAGGTGTCAAAGGGTATCAGTGTGCTGCTCCTCACGTTGATAAAGTGAAGGCAAAATTCGTTAGCATTGGATCACGACACGGCGATAATTCATAAACCTGTAGCACTATTAAATTAGCTTATGTCTGTTTTACAGACAGACGTGCCGATTTACACAATGTGTGTATTCTGATTTTATATTTAAAACTGTATTATGGAAAAATAAGAAAGAAAAAAAATTGATTTATAAACTATGCGCGCGCAATAGGAACATACAAAACAATGCAATATTATCAATAATACAGTCATTATTTATTATATTATTTAAATTATGCAAGTTTATAAAAAAAATTGTAAGAATTTTATTTTCGCATTTATAGAATTCGTCTTTAGTTGATTTTATAGAAACAAAATATATGAGTTTTTACTTCTTTAATTATCTAAACAGATCACAACACTTTTTTATCAGTAGGTATTAATAAAGTACAATAGTTTCTGAGAAATAGGGGGATGTTTCTTAGAAGATCTATATCAATATCGGTGATTTCACTTTATAATAAATGTCTAGCATATCTTTCTAATATAATATTTAATTTATAATTTCTTAATCTTTATGTTTAAAAAATTAAGAGAAAGAAAGAGAGAAGAAAAAGAAGGAAGAGAAAAAAATCTAGAATCTACTAGTTGCTTTGCAACTAGTTGCTCTCTCTCTTATCCGAGAGTATAAGTTCGTCGAAAGTGTGGATTAACAGTAGCCGAAAATAATTTTATTCCTTTGTCCGCTTGAAGGGGATGTTTCTACAGCACACAATCAAACAATGTATATTAGAGCTTGCGTGGTAGAGAACTTTTCGTCCGATCCAGAAGTCCAGGCTCCTATATGTCCTCGTGGGGGCGCATCGCCACGCCTCCCGCGTCTATATAAGCGCTATGGTGGCGGTGGAATCCTCACTCGCACCCCAGTACGCGGTGGTGAGCCAAGGGTGAGATTCCTTCTCGAGAAGGACAAGCGGGAGCAGCGGCACAGACTTTGCATTTCACTTCTACCAAATTTTCGTTAGCGCGAACTGTGAGCCGAGTAGGCACAGATCGTGAGGCATGAGGTCCTGGTTGCTATGGTTGTTTCTTCTGTTGGTCGTCTTAGCCGATAGGAGCTTCGCTAATCCTTATTTCGATGATGGTGGTGAGTCATAATTTGATCCTTTTTTGCGCGTTAATGAAGAGCTGCAAGCTGCTTTTCTCAAATATATCTAACGTAAACACTCATAAGACATTTTGAGAACGATGAAGAAACGTTGAAAAAATTTAAAACATATTTACGAGCTTTGGTCTTGCGTTGGGTCTTTTGCTGATACATAAATTCGAATTATTTAATGTCAACGTGCACGAGAGTGATTATCTAATCAGAAATGATAATGGAATCGACATCGAATCGATATCGATTCAACGTCGAAAGCATCAAATCGACGTCAATTCAATTATCAATGTTGATTTCATTATCATTTTTGACTGGGTAAATATTCGTATACGACCAATATGTTGCAGATCGATTTTTTTATGCAGTTGATGTATTATATGATGTAATTACTAAAATAGAAGTTAATGTAAAAAGATTATATATTTACGATTATAATCTACAAACTCTTTTTTTGCAATTAATAATTAAGAAATCTTTATTCAGAAAACGTAATTGATATTTCACTGTATTGTGTATGTATGTAAAAAGAATAAAAAAAATTCTATCATTACTGTAAAAGAAATGTTAAAATTTTTTTTCTAACTAGATTCATTTCTTGTGTACTTTGATGTTATCATATTGACAAAAAGTTTTTGACAGAATATTTTTATAATTATGAAACATTGTCTATTCATTTTTTGTGACCTTTAGGATTTTTTAGCTTCAGGCTAAGTGTGATATTAACTATTTTTTTTACTGAAATATTTTTTCAACTGAAGTCGGTTTTTATTTTTTAAATATTGATAGCATTGTCTACTGTGCACGCGAAATAAAAATAACTCGTATACCGTCGAATATTATATAAAAAAATAACTTGTATATAGTCAAAAATAAATAGATACATTGAGACTAAATAAATTTTTACAGCACACTTTACTTTTTAAAAAAATTTAAATATTTCTGTATCTTATTATATAATTATATATATATATAAAAGTAATATAATCAATTTAACATAAGAATTCATATCATATTATACACTGAGAAAGAAGCGTTGCTATTTAGAAAAAAAATTGTTGATTTAACTAAATGTAGCGGTCATGGATTTTCAAACAAGTATTTATTAATTGAAACAAATAATATGTTGAAATGACTTACGTATATTTAACTTAAATGTATAAATACTTGAACTAAATAATCATTACAAACTAAATTTAGTCAAATTAACAATTTTTTATCTCAGTGTGTGCATCAATTACATGAATATAAATCTAAATTATAATTAACGTAAATGAACTATTATAGATATTTTAATTAATACTTTATTTATTTTTATATCATACATTAATTACGTATTACACAGAAGTATTTATAAAACACTTAAAATTATATTCACATGTCGATTATGATATTACAATGATTCTTAACACATTAAGTGCTAAGCTTACTTCTTATTTACGCATTTAATTATTTATACTCAGTCATGGCGTAATTTTTTATATTCAGTCATGACGTTTAACGTGTTAAAATTATCTGTCATTAGTCATTGGTGACTGACGCGACCTAAATGAAAAATATTATATATTGTCAGTCACCAGTGACTGACGTGGCGCTTAACGTGTTAAACATAAATTAAAATTGTAATATAGATACTGTGTGCTTTATGTATATACGCGAATAAAGCTTTTCGACAATATATTTTCAATAAAGATTTCGTGAAAATATATTTCGTACAAAAGTTGTATGTTAAAAATATCTGTTCTGTTATAAATGAAATTATTAAAAAATCTCATCGAGCAGATTTGATATGATTTATTTTGTCAGGATCTTTCTTTGTAATTAAATTTTTTAAACTGTATTATAATTTTGAACCAAATTATATAAAAAAATTATAATAGAGAGAGTTATTAGTAGCTTTTAAAATTATACATACTTTTTAAAAGTTATTTTAACATTGCAAACTTTTTAATTAGTATAGCTAATCTATTTAATGTTTTGAAATTAACTTTGGAAGTGACTTTGAAAGTATTAAATCTTTTAAATTGTAACAGCACTTTTGCTCGCCAGCGTTATAATATATGAAACTTGTTAAAGTTCGAATTATAATATATATATATAATATAAGCGTTTTTCACGGTTGTGCAATTTCTTAAGAGTTTTACGTTTATTACAGTACAAATTTATAACAGTTAACGTTATAAATTAAACATTTGTGCATACGCCAAGTATGATTTATATGGCTGACAACAGTGGACGCAAATATTTTATAAATATATCTGTAAAATTATTAAAAGTCATGTAAAAATATTTTAAAACAAGAATTAAACAAATGGAGATATTTTTATAGAAAAATTTGATTCAAGAATCAATTAGATTCGTATCATGCCTAGTCAGTTGGATAGCAGATAGTGCAAGTGGAATAGGTTCATCCATGATCGGACGCATACCGATTACATCACGGTGCTGTCAAATTTAATTAAACAGTTCTGACTCGCAATCGTAAATCCAATATACGCGCAATGAAATATTCTCAATAATCAAAATTACATTTGCCTATGATGATTATTCAAAATATTGAGAAGTATTACATGAGATGTTGCTAACATCATAACAATTAAAAACAAAATAAGTGAATTTATTTTTTATTTAATATCAATATTATTTTGTTTAATTATCGAAAAAATTATTTTGAGCTAAATTTTAAAAAGAAAATCAAAGAAATGTATGCATTTTGAGGCGATTTGAGGACTGATTGTTGAATTCATCCTTTTTTAAAACTCAATTTTATTTGCTGAATCCGAGAACCATAATTAAAATACTTATCGTTCGGAAAATTAATTTTGGGACGCATTTTAACGGTTTAACGAAAAAAGTAACGGTTGATTTTATCATTTTGTCGGGTCGCGTATAATATATTTCTCTTTTTTATATATATATAAAAATTATCTTTTCTAATTAAAATAAATTATTATTAAAGTCGGGACTTTTACATTATATAGGATGTTTTGTTATAATTTTATATAATTTGTTTTGTACATATGAGTTAAACTTCATATTGTTTTTGTATTTGCAATTTATCTTTATTTTTTTTATTCTTTATTAGACGCGTTCAGATTCCCATCTAAGTCTCACATGTTATCCTTGTTTAACATTCGGTGAACAAGAAAGATAAAATGACATCTGAATGGCACTTGGGTGGGAATCTGCACATTTATTTATATAATTTTTAAAATTTCTTTTAATAAACCAAATTTGTAGTAATTTAAATTGTATAGATATTGCACACAATATTTAATCTGCAAACAATAGAGATAACATTTTCTAGAAAGAACAATAGAGGTAACATTTTCTAGGAATCATGTTTCGTTTTATTAGCTTTAACCTTTTACCTTCGCGCCGCAGGAAGGATTTTCTTGTTAAGAATTTTAAAAACGTATAACGAGACTTATCGTAATAATCTTAATGGATAATTTTCTTTTATATAAGGCTGTATTGTAGCAAAAACGAAGATTTGCGATAATGAAAACGGAACGATGAAAATTTTTAAATATAATTTTTTTTTGTAATACATTATTTTACAATTAAGTACCGTTAACAAAGCTAAAAAAGCGATTATATATGCGTTTTGTTAATGCTTTGCAAATGCTGCTGTGCTGCTTGGGTAGTTTAATTTTAATTTTGTAAGCTTTATTAAAAGTGGATATAAATGGATGTGTATGTGTGTGTGTGTGTGTGTGTGTGTGTGTGTGTGTGTGTGTGTGTGTGTGTGTGTGTGTGTGTGTGTGTGTGCATAAAGAAACAAATAGTTTTATTTTTTCTGAAACAGATAGTTTTATTTAGTATAATTTTTAGTGTTGGATGAAGTGCCTTCTTTGTGAAGCTTGATATATGTTCAGCTGATATAAGGTAGCTTTGTATAGCTTTGTATAACTTTGTTTTATATTTTCTACTTGTTTCAATTCATAAAATCTTTTTACAAGTTTCATGCAAGTAGCTTTGTCATATTTCTAAGGAATATTCTATTTGATAAAATTTATTTTTGTCAAAAGATAAAATTATTTCCCATAGTGATCGCGTATTACATATCGAGTCAAAGAAATATATCAAGATCAAGTCTATTGTTGATATTGCCTTATAAAATATATAATAGCATTTCTTCTGTGAGATATATTTTTTAAATTCTTTTTTGAATCATGGATTGTCTATGCTTAATCTATGCTCGTATGTGATTACATAGACAAAATATTTTTTTTCTTTTTAGTAAATAAGATACATTACGAAACATTTCAGCAACTTTACAGTAACGTTGTAACGTTGTTTGTCTAAATGACATTTCGGAGAGAATTCGGTGTTAAATCAATTCGGTTTAAATTAATTCGGTGCTATATACAATATGAATCTTTTCCAGCATTTCAGCAAAGAATACTTATTTTTTTTTTATATTAATCCATGAAAATACATATAATTGCTTTGCATAAATTGAAAAAAAGTTCTATTTTTTAAATTTACAATGTAAACTACAATGTAACTAAACGGATTAAAATTTATTATTGCAGATTATGCATGTATTAAAATGAACCATTTATTTTACGCTTACAGAAGATGTAGATGATCTTCAAGCTGACGACTCCTCGGATTATATAGACACTTTGGAAAATCTGATGCGAGTGGCACAAAAGTGAGTGGATTATCTTACTTGTCCGGTTTTATTTTCCTATGATTCTCCTCAACAGGATCTTTTCTGAGATCTCTGGATTACCTCTTTTCCTTCTTCCTTGACTAACTGTTACTGAAACTGTATACATTTTACGGATGTCGAAAACATACAATTTTGAGATGTGTACATATGCGACTCTACAACATTATTTTTATTCTATAACATTATTTTTATTTATTTATTTTTTTAATGAAATCTTTTAAGAATTAAAAAGATCAGAAAATAAAAATTTGAAAAACAATTTATTTTTACGTCTCTAAAAACAAATTATAATATTTTTTAAATATTTATGGTCATGTAATACATATATATATATATATATGCATGTGTGAACGTTACTGTACGAGACACTGAATCGACATTGCGACTTCGACATTGTCTTTTGGCCCTTCCCTTGATGTCTCGATGTTGTGAAAAAGCATTTTCTCGATTTCCCTAATCTCGAGTAGACGTACCTCGTCGATAAACTTGTTTAGGCGGGCTTGCATAAGGCGTGGTGGCGACTGTTATCACCGACGGAAGGACTGCTGCTACAGCTCTAGCTGCCGTTGCAATCTCTGGGGTTCTAATTGCAAGTGTCAACGGATGGGTCTCTTTCAGAAGTGGGGCTAAACGATATCCTCCCTTTTTCTCTTTTTTCTCTCATAAATCTAATTTCTACATTTACGCGTCTTGTTTCTTACATATTTTCTTTTCTTTTCTATTTGCTCTTCCATCCAATCTGCTTGAAAGTCTATCCCGACGATGATATCCTTGATAGTGTCCTTAAGTATATTTTACGATTCTCCCATATAACTTAACCCACTCGATGTATCTGTCTCGTGGGAATTTCACGAGGATTTCCACGTTTTCAAGTTTTACGGTTTACATTCTTGATTAAAATGAAGGCCTCGATAATACGCTTTAACATCTTTTTTTCGTGTGTTTGTTAGACTTTTTAGAGAGAGAGAGAGAGAGAGAGAGAGAGAGAGAGAGAGAGAAATGAATGATTCTTCAAGCTTGTGATATCATAATTGGCAATAGCTTGCAAAATGTTACTCGCTCGGAAACTATTTACATTCTTCTACAATATCTATAGATCCAGTTTCCCAATGCAGTTTCCCAATGCAGTTCATGACTACCTCTCTCACGATATTCGATGTTCGGGATCAACTGTGTTGAGTAATCGATATGCTTAACGATCCTCCTTCTCTTTCTAAATCGTAGACCTCTCTAATTACAATGTAGGTAATGCGAAAATTATAATTAATTCACATTGATCAATTTTAATGCAATTTTATTAAAAGTTACATCTATATGTGCGCGCATATACGTACACAAAATTTACTATTAAATACAACATCATTTTTTTGTCCGATATTTATTTATATATTTTAAATATATCTTATTTTTCTTAAGATTCCCTCGATATTCTTCTCCCTAAATCCCACTTGGATTTTCCGCTGTTCCATCTTCACCAGTGAAGGTCGTCATTAAATTGGAGCCAGAAATGCACACTGCATTCGAAGGGCCTTGATTCACACTAATCGATCGTTCCTTCAGCTGCAGTTCATCGGATCTCCTGGATAAAATGTGCGAGGAATAAGGATATATTATATTATAAGGATATATTATATTATATTATAACTATTACTTTTCAAGTTCTATTGTTTTGTTTCACTGTTAAGCAAAAGTGCAAAAAAAATTGCGAAATATTTGCAAATAAAAATATTATTCTTACAGTTATTATTACAATCATTATTATTCTTTGTAAAATACAATTTTTTTTTATTAATATCCTAGAGTAAGTTCTGATTTCTATTTAAAATATATGTAAATGCAATATAATGGAAAATTGTCTTTATTTCGTGACAACAGTCGTGACAACAATTCCTGTTGAAATTGTTTTATTTATTTTTTAAATGTAAACTCTAAATTTTAATGGGATAACAATATAAACTATTATGAAAAATTATACGTGGAAATTAATACGTTTATATTGACACGTTTCAAATATTATAATTTGTTTCGATTCTCTCGTATTGCGTTATTCTTTTTGATGATCCTTCCGGATGTTCACTAATTAAATTGTAAAGGATCTATACAATTAACGATACAAATCCTGATATTTATTATAAAAAATATAACTTTTTTTCAAACTGGGTCAGATCTCATGTTTTTAGGACTTCGCAATCCTCCTGGATAAGATAAAAAATTGGAAAAAGTTATTGAGTGAAAAGAGATATGCGAATTATAGGAATTACTGCTCTCTGATTGGAAATCTCTCCAGCCACTTTCACCAATCAGATCGTCGGTTTTTCTCAATTTGTTAGTCATTGTTTCGTCAATGATTGCGAATAATCGATAGGATAATTAAAACTGTTGTAACAACAGATTTCTTCCAATCAAGTATGGATATGATAATCAAGAAGAAGGAATTATTATAGTCAGAACAGAGATTTATTATTAATACGTACCTATATGTGTGTCTAAAACTGCGATTTATCTAAAAGCATACTTTAATAGTATGTATAAGTTACAGATAATCCGCAATTTACAATTTCCCTATACGACATCTTAACTTTAAACGTATTACCTACATGTATGATTATAAAGGAAATATTACAATAATATAAATGTTTATGCAATTGTATTTGAAGGTGGATGTACACATATACCGATATATCATGGAAATATAATATATATTATATATATATACGAAATGTGTGTAATTCTCTTTTATTGTGCTGCTCCAAATCATTGATTGAATTTAATTTGTAGTTTGTTTTTATTTGAAAGTATGCGATTTCCTTAATATTTCATACTCAAACTAAGTAAATATATAAATTAATGCTTTTTTCAGGTTCAGTATCAGCATAAAATAATTGACATTAAAGAATTATCTTAAAGCTGTTAGATTTTTAATTTTAAATTGTCTATATATACTTTGATTATTTATAAAAACTATAAATAAACTATAAATAAAAACTGTTAATTTAAAAGAAACACGATTTTGGAATAACTAAATAAAAAATATAAATAAAAAGATAATTTTTTATCTTTTGCACCTGAAAGGCAGAGATCATCTTCAAGTCACGATGACCTCTTCAAGTCGAGCAACGTCATGCTAGATACGCAGGGTCAAGTAACTGGACAGTGATGTACAGTTTAACTCACGCGATTTTCTTGCAGCAAGGAATTGTCTGGCAAATAATAAATATATTTTTTACTTATAATTTATATAAATTTATATGAGAAATAATATATCATTGCATAAAATTTCTTGCGATTAATTACAGTTATTATATTCTTAAAAAATATTTCATTATTTTATTTTTTATTTTTTACAACGAAAACCAAATTTTTAACAATATAAATAGTCTTTTATAAATCTAAACAATTTAGAAGCTTCTCTTCTTTGAAAAGTCTGATTTAATGTCAGTTTCTTTCGTACGTTTCCAAGTGTCAATGTTGTACAAGTTTCAAATTAAATTAAGAAATAGAATCTGCATGAAATTAAATGAAGATTGAAGCTTTTGTTGACTTGTGTTTCAAAAGTATACATTTCTAAAGTTGAATTGGATTCGTGCAAAGTCTGAGTGTCTAATGAGTTATAAATTGTAAAACTCAGAAACATGATATTTCTACATTGAAATAAATTACATTATTTGTTTTTCTTTGCTACTAGAATCTATAACATCGAAAACATGTACGTAAATAATATATATCATAAATATATGGATAATGAAAACTTTCTATTTTATTTAATTTTCCGATTAGGGACATATGTGTTATTGATCTATTTCAATCTAACATAATTAAACATATCATTAATTTTGCGTAATTTCATTTATTAGATTTAGTAAATGTCTCGATCTCTCTTGTTATTTGAGCTTCGTTTCATTTTTTTTTTACATTCAATATCGTTTCAACAAAAGATCAATAAGAATTAAGAACTAATGAACGACACTTTATCGAGTTTCTCTAATTGAAGTATATATTTCTAAGACCACATCGATCTCGATCACGATCTTGCGCGGGAGGAAGAGAAGAAAAGGTTAAACGAGTTAACCCCATGGAACCTCGATGACCTATGTCCTTGTCCGAGTCGACTCTATATCATAAATAATCTCTTGGTAATGCAACGGGTGTTCCGAACATATGTACATTTTCAAAATATTTTATCATTTGTACTGCGCCTTTTGACATTATGCTTGTGTTTTCTGAAAATACATATTTGAGAGCAAAACAATATTGAATTAACAAGCTAATTCTCTTTTGCTCTAAAATGCCCCTTTATAAAGAATATCTGCTAAGTGCAGATGTTTCAAAAAAGATTTTATTTTACAGAAAATTTTTGATGTTTTAACAGTTGTATACATAAAGATAAAACTAATTAAAATATCACGCTTGTAGATTTAATAATAGAATTTTTTTCATATTGATTTGTTCAAATTTTGTCGAAATTTGTGATTAAAATATGTGTATAATATTATAAAATATATTATTATAAAGTAAACCTATCGTGAGGAAAAGGAATTTATAAAAATTGTTATAGCACTGCTACATAAGTATTTGTTAATATCGTTTATATATTCGCGTTTTTTATTTCAATTTTTATGTCTTAAACTTATTAATTTTATTCTTTTATTAAATTAGTTAATCCAGCCTTAAGTCGCACATAATGACAAAATAGAAACTTTAAATAAGATATTTTCCAACTAAATTATAAATAATTTATGTAATGGACAGTAATGAGAGGTGATTCGTATGTATGTCAGTGATGCAATAACAACGTCGATGAGTTCTTATAATTAATGGGCCAAGTTTTTCGTCACGTACGTTTGCTTCATTCTGTTAGGTTCACCTAAGTCAATTGTTTTTTCTAGGACGACGTGTGTCGCAATGTCAGGACAGAAGTAATAAGTATTATGTAGATGTAAAGGTGATCCTACGGTTAATAATACTGATCAGTAATATTGAATCAATAATACTGGCAGTATGCATCAATATTCTTAATATTTTTACAATCTTATACAATCAGTATTATTGATACTATATTTCACTTTAGTAGTTTTACATACATTATCTACTTGCACTGTGACATACTGTGATATGGATCTCTAATCAAGCAATATTCTAAGAGATGCTCGAAAATTAAAATCCTGATCACCGTCAGTATTCTATCCATCAATATTAATTACACATGATCAGAAATATTGTCAGTATTTGTTAATGCTTGATGACAGTATTATTGACCATGTAGAGTCATCTTAAGTGGATCTCTGAGGGAATTGCTGTTTTATCGACTTACACATTTACGGTTTACAGCCCATAATAAGTATATGGTTTATGAAATATTAACAGATCACTACGTATTACTGCATCAATATCGTACGCACATAACACGAAATTTTCATGTAATCTTTTCTCGTATACTAAAGCTTATTTCTAAAAAGCACAGTATTGTTCTTTCATATAATTTCTATTCTAGATAAGGCTAGTATTTATATTATAATCTGTTTTTATTTTAAGACTGTCTCAAATATAATAATGTCTTAAGATGTTAATGCGTATTTTTGATTAGTGAATGACATTTTAAGACTGTATTTAAGACTGTATTTAATTTTGAGTATAAAAATCGGCTGTAAATACCGGCCCAAGGTCCCTATTCAAGGTCTCTATAACTCTTAATTAAGTCGTTATAAAGACAAATGTCTTAAATTAAAAAAGGTTCAGGATCTGTGATTATGAAATGAAATACTGCCGAATGTAAGGAAAAAAGGAAGCACGGCTAGTATATGAAAGAACGTAATCAGAAGGAAAGTTTGATAACACAATTGACGAGGGAATCATAATATGTGGATCACGTTTTGCGCATGATAGTTCAACGAAATAAATTTTTTTGCAGATTCATACTTTTTAGTTAAAGTAACTTCAATTTTCAGAAAGTAAATGTAGCGTAAAGTATTTTTGATTAAATAAGAAAAAGAGTATTTTGACTTAATATTTTATATTGAGAACCACATTTTTTCATGATATCGTAATACGCTTTTATGAGAGTGTGCACCAGTTCTGTTTACTGAATCATGTTTATCTTGTCTGTTAATATCTTTGGTGCATATTACGTAGTCTCTGATGTCTCGGTACGACATTGCGTAAGTGAGATTACTATGCAAGCATGCGGTTCGCAACCTTGAGAGCAAGTTAGAAGAGCGAACACGTCGTGTCTCTGCCTACGTCCTGACGTCATTTACTGTCGAGAAGATTAGAACTTAGTGACAGCAGACATTATTTAAAATGCGACGAAAAAGCGCATTTAGATTATAATCAAGAGGTATGATATAGTATTTCAACGTTAAAAGTACATAAAGCATTTTTTACAATAAAAAGAGAGTTGTTCTTTTTTTAAATTTTGGACTTATTTTTCAGATAAAGATTAATAAATAAAATTACCATTCTCGGCTCTCATTGGCCATTTAAATTAAATTTTATTAGATTTATTTATTACAGCATATTTTATATATATATATATA